>NW_023590756.1:0-27864 GCF_014843425.1 Jatropha curcas
GTTGGACTACGACAGACGGAAAAATGATTTTTTAAAGTAGAAGTAATCTATTAATCGCTTTATGACAACGCATAGAAAACAATAAGACGAGCAAATATATTAATTTGCAGTTGTTGAGTAGTCAAAATGGACAATAAGTCAGTATACAGGTTAAGACAATCAAACAGAAACCAGTTTTGGTATTTCAATCATAAGTTGACAGCCTACAAGTATGTGGAAAATGTAGACCATAAAGAATATGTTTTGGAAAGCTGAGAAATAGGAAGCTACACTTTCATTGAAAAGTTCAGAAACACAATGGGAAGTAAAAGGGGTCAAAAATTGAGTTTCCAATTCCACGGCAGAACACTCTACATTAAAATTCGCAATTTCAATAGACACATACAAAGTTCCCAAATATATTCAAAACCCTAACAATGTAAAACAACTTAAACAAGTGAAATTATAGATTGCACTAACCTTATTAACAAAGACTTCGGAATTAAGCTATGGAAGCCTTACTCCTTGGCTTTCTTCATTTCCCCTTTGAGGATGGTTCTCCAACCTCTTCAAAGCATGAAAAATTCACACATTACAAGCAAAACATTGACAAAAAGAAAGTTGGAGCATGATTTAAGCATTCATAACATGTCTAAACCATCTAGATTTCTATTTAACAATTCACAAAACTCAAAAAACAAAAACCACAACTTACTTGCTTCAATGGTAACTTCACTTCTCTTTGCTTTTAATCACCAAACTCAACTTCTACTTCTTAATTCTTAAGAATTAAATACAAATCTATGGTTTAATTAGGTAGTTTGGTGGTAAATTTGGAGGTAAGAAAATGAAAGAAGAAGGAAGAAGATGGAAATGGCGTAGAGAAGAGAAGAGAAGAAAGACAAAAATGTTGTGGTGTTTACTTTAATTGCCAAAGTCAAATTTGACTTCCTAAAATCATGCAAAATGTGTGGCTAAGATCAAGTCCTAAGTAATCTCATCCAATGGCTCTAAATACTTAAACTTAAATTCCTCAAATAATTCTTCTTTCTTACTTCTATTTTAACATCCACCAATTAATTAAATATAACTCCACTAAAATAATCTCCTCATTTATTTCTTAATATACCACACTAGAAATATCTATGCATTTAATACATAACTCTTACCAAAATATTCAATTAAATATTTTTCTACCCACCTAAATCATGCAAACATGCTTCCAAAAATATAAATAAAATATTAACGTAAGCATCAGTAATTTTTCCGGACTACCGGACTAAAATAATACCAAGTCCCGGACCGATGGTACTATTCACAGACCGGTAAATCACTATTACCGACACTAAAAGAAAAATCAGTCTATTACAGAACCGTTGAACAGAGGTGGTCTAGAAATAGATTGACCTTCTAAAGATTTAAGAGGAAGTGAGGCTGCCATGGTGTCTTTTCTCTTGAGCGGTTAAGCTTCGGTAAGTCAAGAGCCAAAGCTTTGATACCAAATTGTTGGTCTCGTTTATGTATGGCACAACCCAAGAGGTGGGTAAATTAGATTGTCTAAAAATTGACTGTCATTACACAAGATAATAATTTTATTACAGCAAAATTAAAAAGCATTTGTGAGAGTCAATTATCAAGTCTAGAACTTTCTTTACAAAGCTGTTGCAAGATTAGAAAGACTCTGTAAAGAATAGTTGTTGTGTTTAGAGCTACTTTACAAAGCCTATGCAAGATTAGAAAGACTCTGTGAAGAATAGTTATTGCGTTTAGAACTACTTCACAAAGCTTATGCAATATTGGAAAAGTAATTAAACTAAGATTGTGATTTATACTGAATATAAAAGAACAGATTAAAAATTGGTATAATCATAATACAGAAATCTAGAGTTCTAATGTTCCACAGAGATAAACCTTATTCACATTTAGAAACAGAAACTCATTAACAACTTTGCATTTCTGAAAAGATTAATAGTTATGTAAATAGAATATAATCAAGCAACACTTCAGAAAATGAAAGAAGATAAACACTTCAGAAAATGAAAGAAGATAAACGCAGAGATTTATAGCTATTCAGCACTAATTCACCTACGTCCACTCCCCAAGACTCATCCTTTCAAGGGTAAGAGACAAACTAACTTTACAAGGAAATAGATCAACACCTAGATCTAACCTTTGTCCTACTAGATTTCTAAAGGTTCTAGTCAATCTCTATCCTTTCTGTTTTGCAGAGAATGAAAAACTTGCATCAAGACATTAGAATCTCACATAAGGAGTTGCATCAAGACATTAGAATCTCACATAAGGAGAGGGGTGCTTGATAACCTTTTACTACACAGCTTTTCACCTAAGTTATCACACAACAATTTTTCGTTTAAAAAGCCTCTAGCCTACAATAGATTATAAGAATCTATATAGATAGAGAGAAATGCAATAATAAACACAAGAATGACAGAAAACAGATTTTGAAAACAGAAAAAAAGTTCAGAACTGTTCTTCAGAAATAATCTATATAGACAGAGAGAAATGCAATAATAAACACAAGAATGACAGAAAACAGATTTTGAAAATAGAAATAAAGTTCAGAACTGTTCTTCAGAAATAATTGTTACCAGTTTTTTTTTCTCTTAAAAAAATATCTCTTGAAGCAAATGGATGAAAATAAATAAGGGGAGTTGAAAAGAGAGCTTTAAGAGATCTGAAATTTTTTATCAATGCACTCTTACTCTTGCAAAAATCACACATTTTCAGAAGAAGAAAAACTTTTTTATAAGAGAAATTTATCTTATTATAAAGATATTGAATCTTTACTTTAAAGAGTATCTTGACTTTCTAAAAATAAAAAGATATGGATATCTTACAAATACTCAATTATTAGTTACTAAAAATATTTAAGCCAGAATCTTTTTTATTTAGGTAAGTGAATTAAAAGAGCAAAGATTTGACTTTTCCTTTTAAGAAAATTTTTTGAGAATATCTTAAAAACGATTTTTGAGAGAGAGAAAAGAGATCTTGTGCTTATAAGGGAATATTCTCTCTATCCTATAATATATCCTCAGATACTAACCACTACACAAATTTTCAATAATCTTCATGGTTTTCAAATAATCTTGGATTGTAAGAACTTGCTTCTTTAGCGACTTCCATATTAAAAATCTGCAATAAAACAATTTTAGCACATGCAAGAATATTAAATTTATTTGTTTTGCATAATCATCAAAATCTCAAGACAAAATTGACCCTTGAGCCAACACATTATATGTACTTCGTTAAGAAAAATGTTGTCATGTTTATTTTTTGTTTATAATTTTGTAAGCATCCAATCAATAGTAATCCCTAAAGCTTTAATTCTAAGATCATCCAATAAAAGCTAAATAATTATTTCTTGTCCAAGGAAGGCTGATAAAATTGATATGAATTTCTAGTTGCAACATATCCAAATGGAAGCAATTGAAGAAATAATATCAACAATATTTAAATTTTCCTAAAGTCATTCTGATTAATAAGAAAATTTTCCATCGATTCACTTTTGACAAGCATGGATGTAATACTCGTAAATTTAAAAATTTAAGAGCAACATAACAGGTTATAATTCAAAATTTGATTATCCATGAATAACAACAACCAAAAAGATATCCTCCTTTCATACAGCAAAATCCATGACAACTCAGCTACTGTAATGAGGTACACTATTGTACTAAATATAATCATATCACAACATTAATGTCTTTATTAAAATCAATAAATACCATAACCACTTGTAACTTGTTTATACCTTAATGAGCTATAGGTAAAATAATCAATAATGACAAAAAATAATCAATAACCAGACATATCACAATATTCAAATAAATATAAAAAGAAAAGAAAACATAGTAAATGTTAGTTTTTTTTTATTTTAATAAAAGAAAAAGTGACGGTAAGTGTTAATTTTTACATTTTATCAAAAAAAGATATCGAAGAATGGGAAAAATCCTCATTAATATATAATATATTCTGTAAAAAGATAAATCCTCATTAACACCAAGTAAATTTACCTTGGAGAGTTTCAGTTCAAAGCTCCAGAAGATTTCTTTTAATTTCAGAAAAATGTCACAAGTACATGATGATCTATAACAAAGCCATATTGTAGTAACGAAATTTATGTTGATTCTATGTTAAAGCTAACGCTCCTACAGAATTCATTGTTGGCTCAAGGGTCAATTTTATCTTGAGATTTTGATGATTATACAAAACAAATAAATTTAATATTCTTGTATGTGCTAATATTATTTTATCAATTTTATCTTGAGAATTTTGATGATCTATACAAAACAGAATAAGAATTTAATATCTTGATGTGCTAATACTATTTTGCGAACATTATTGTTGAAATTATTGAAAAATGAAGTTCCTCATCCAAGATTTTTATTGAAAAGCCATGAAGAATTAATGGAAGATATTTTTCTATTTGTTAGTATATATAATAAGTCTTAGAAAATTATTGGTTAGGATAGGAGAGTAAATCTTTATAAACACAATCTATTTTACTATCTCTCAAAATTGTTTGAAATGTTTTTGAATAAATTTATTAAAGGGAAACTTTTATACCCCAAAATCTGTTAAATTTCACGTTTTTCCCATCCAAAAATATCTTTGGAGTAAATATTCTTCGGTAGTATTAAAATAGATAATTTGCAACAAGTGTATTTTTGATCTAAAAAGCAGTTTCTGATTTAATACAGCAATGAAATTCTGCAAAAAGCATTTTCTGATCTAAAAAGCAGTTTCTGATTTAATACAGCTATCTGTTTCTGATACAACTGGCTGTTTCTGATATAAATGTTACACAGTTTTCTAAACTGATTTAATACAGCTATCTGTTTCTAATATAAATGTTACACTATTTTCTAAACTGAACCTTTCATCTTCAAACCTTGCATGTGTCAATATTAAATGTGGTCAAACAGCCCTTTTAATTGCAACCCATGCATTGCCTCGTTAGTTTAAAAACATCAGAAACTTTATTGCTCATTAAAGCAAAAATCATTAAAGCAAAATCCTCACGTTAAACTTCTAGGACTGATACATCTTTGTTCATATAAAAACCATTTCCTCTTTTAAAAAGATCGGGTTTTGGAAAAGAGTATGAGTCTATTGTCTTTAAAAGCTATAAATCTCTCAAAGCTCCTCTCTTTAATCCCACCTATTATCTTTTCGTCACTTTGCTTCAAGAAAAGTTTTTTAAAGAAGAAAAAGAAAATTTATTAACAACTATATTTCTGAACGAACAGTTCATAATCTTATTAAATTTGTTTTCTACAAAATTCGTTTTCTGTTTCTTCCTGGCTTATATTTGCATCTTCTCTGTCTATATAGATTTCTGTTAAGCTATTGTAGACAGGCTTCTTTATTTGAAAACTTTGTGTATAGCTTAGGTGAAAGCTATGGTGTTACTAGTTATTCAAGGGACCCTTCTCCTTGTGTTGAGATTCTAATGTCTTGATTTGAGTTTTGATCTCTGCAAAATCAGGGAAAGGGTTGAGGTTAACTAGAACCTTTGGAAAATCTTAGTGGGGATATCAAGGTTAGATCTAGTGCTTGATCTATTTCCTATGTTTGTTTGGTTTGTTCTCTTACCTTTGAAAATGAGATACGATAGTGGCAGTATCTCAATAGGCGTCTTGAGGGAGGGATGTAGGCCGGAGTTCAGTGCCGAAACCATATAAATCTCTGTGTTTATCGTTTCTTGTTACTTTCTTGAGTTTTGCTTGATTATATTCTATTACGGCACCTGTTAAATCTGTTTAGGAATGCGATTGTCTGTTAATGAGTCTTCTGATTCTATCGTGGAATAGCTTTGTCTCGTGGACATCTAGACTTGGTTTCTTGCTTATTTGTGGAATTTTACTAAAGTCTCTAATCTGTCCTTCTATATTCAGTGTAATTCACAATATGAATTATAATCAGTCTTTCTAATCTTGCTTAAAGCTTTTGTGACCAGTTCTAAAATGCCAATTAACTGTTTGATTTAAAAGTCTTTCTAAAAATTGCATTAAGCTCCTGTGAAGCTGTATCTAATCAGCAATCGCCTGTTCTTCACAGAGTCCTTTCTAACTAATAGCCAATAAACTTGTTGAAGCTGTTTCTAATCGCAAATATTGCTGTTTCTTCATAATAGTCGTTTCTAAAATTCTTAAGCTTTGTGAGCTGTGTTCTAATCGCAATAGCTGTCCTTCACAGAGTTATTCTAAATTGCTTAAGCTTTTGTGAAGCAGTTCTAAATGCAATAATTGCTTCACAGAGTCTATTCTAATACTGTGCAATAGCATTTTGTTAAGGAAGTTTCTAAAACTTGATAACTTAACTCTCACAAATGCTTCTAATTCCGTGCAATAGAATTTTGATTTCTGTTTTTCGAAAGTTAACTGCAATAGAATTCTGATTTCTGTTTTTGAAAGTTAAATTTTTAGAAAACCCAATTCACCCTCCTCTTGGGTTGTGCCATATATAAACGGGACCCACATTCATCATTGCAATAAAAGTTAAATTCGATCCATCACATTTACATAATTCTATTCCCATTACTTTCTCTAGAATTTTCAAAGCTTCAATCACTTCATTGCATTAATACTTTAAGTTGTTTAGAACTTAGGTTCAAAGTCTTCCAGGGAATGCTAAATAAAAATAGTGCAGGTTCAAAACATCAGGTACTCACAGTTCAAAAATATTGTATAATTTTTTCCATTCCTAAACAATTTACTTTAGCTAGGATAATAAAATCCCCTAGAGTACATAATAAAAGATAAAACTCTATTTTAAATTACAGAACAGATATTATCGCCTTCCAGTTTCCACTGCAGGTTTGCAGTTGAGGAAAAGAAATAACAGTTAATGTACTTCTTGCACCTTCAAACAAATTTCACGACCATTTGGCAATCAAGAGGCATAAATTCTGTGCAGAAAAAAGATAACTATTTAAACAATAAAATGAATTTACTAATTAGGCAAATAATCTCTTAACCCTCCTCCCCTCGAAAGTAAGCCGAAAAAGTAAAAGCAAAAAGATTTTGTCTTTCAAGCTCTAGGAAAAGATTTGCAAAATGTAAATTGGATAATCAAATAATAGAATTCATCAAATTCAAATATATATTAATTTCAAATATGAATCAATTCTTAATTCCTTTCGAAAAATACACCCCTAGTGAGACAGCACATTGATATGCCAATTTCAAGCACCTAAAAACATAAGCAACAAATGACTGCTATTTCTTACTAGACTATCGCTATGAGATAGTTTTCTTACACAGAGCCATTCGAGGCAGAGTGCACTTGAGAGTTGAGAACTCTTAGATAGTAAAATCCATAAGCAATTCTAGGAATCAATGATCATGATGTAATTAAAGTCAAATAAGCCCGAATCTTAAGTTTTAAGAGAAACAAATATCTTTTCATGTTGTTGATCAAAGCAACAATCAATCATAAATTCAATCAGTTTTCAGGTTGATTATAAGCGTTGCTAACAGATACTTTGGTTAATTACAAAACATGAAGCATGAGTTATTCTCGTAAATGGTCGAATAATTGGCTTTGGAGAAGTTTGCTATAACATATCATCAAACTAACTGGTCATAAGGATCAATCTAAAATCTTCAAGACATTGTTAAAGTGATCCATCTTAACCTCCTAAAAGAGGAACAAGTGTTCATTAGTTCATTTATTCTCCAAAAGAAAAGTAAAAACTAAAGCTTTTACGACCTCGTTGGGACTTAATAGACGGTTTAGAAAAGGAAAAATGAAGAAGCGTACAAAGTGCAAAATATGATGTATGAGCATAATTGAAATGACATAATTTATTTTCAAAGATTTTTCATTTAAAAATTTAATTGTTAATTCTAAACCAATGATATTATAGAATATTATTATATTTAAAATACATTAATTAATACCCTATGAAATTATTTAACTAAGTGCATTTTATATTGCTAGACCAAATTTTATAAACCAATTCAAACTTAAAGAAAATCAACAAACCAATAGAAAAACCAAGCTAACCATGATTTGGACGGAACCCAACGCGAACCAAACCAAACCAAAAAAAAAAAAACCCTAAACAATTCTAGAAACCCTCCCCTATCACATTTTCAGCGCCGGCCTCACCCTCCCCCTCTCCTCCTCTCTTTTTTCCGACCACCAGAGACCAGCGCCACGCCTCCTCGCCGCAGCAGTTGTAGCCATCCGTTCTCCTTTCCTTTCGTTTCTGGCGCGGATAGAAGGCGCAGGAGAGCTGCGACCTCCTTCGATCGAGAAGTCGCGTCTAGCCTCCTGCTCCTCGACTTTCCAGTGACGTTGGCTTCTCTCCCGTCGACGAAGAAGCTCCGGTCTCTCCTTCACTCCCTCCTGTCGCTTCCGGCCAACGCAGCTAACACAAAGAGCTGCAGTTGCGTTTCGATCGGGCAGTAGCATCGTCTGCATTCTTCTCGCCTTTGTGGCAAGACCAGCCAGCGAAACTATCTCCTCTTTCGTTATCAACTCCTCACCAGCGTATTTTCGGCCACCATTCTCATAAATTCCGGCCAAGCTATCGTCGGCAGTGGCATATTTTGGACAATTAGATCTGTTTCCAGTCATTTAATCGGAAAATTCATTTTTCCAACGCTATTTTGTAACTAGGTAATTAACTTCTAACCAGTCTCAGTATAGTTATAAATTCTTTAAATTTTATTAATGGGAGGTGATGTATAAAGTAATTTTGATATAGAAATGGGCATTTCTCACTACTGCCTGTGTAAATTGCTTAGAAATTTTATTGAACATTGCTATTTGGGAACTAAGTAATTTTGATATAGAAATGGGCATTTCTCACTACTGCCTGTGTAAATTGCTTAGAAATTTTATTGAACATTGCTATTTGGGAACTATTATTTGAGCTTCTTGATGAGGTTGAGTGGGGTTGTCATGTTTACACCAAGTTATGTGTAGGAATGAGAAGTCTCTTGAAATGGCAGCAACTGTTTTTAATTATTCTTTTAAATTATTGCTTGATATAGTACAGTTGAGTTCTAAGTTTATTTTTCTACAAGAAATTGGTTAGTTGATGTGTAATCCAAGATTTTAGTGTAGAAGAACTTTGAATTTGTGTATTGGTAGCAATTATGTTGAGACCTTGAGTTGTTGTAGAATGACTAACATATATAAGTGAGTGTAATTTTTAAGTTTCCATGTTGGTCAATACATATAACGGCTTATTTATATTCGATGGACGATTAAAATGGGATCGTTAGCTATGATCACATATGGTGAAGACAGTGATTCGTGGATCATTAAATGGAATATACGAAATCTTAATTAATAATGAAGGAAATAAAAGATTTTATAAATTATAGTTGCTTATGATTATTAAAGGTATATATATATTTAGATAGTTATACTGGTAGGATGTAAAGGTCAAGCCAATATCAATTTCATCTATTTATCTATTTAGCTATGTGCTTATTTGCTTAACTTTATGTAGTAAAATTAAAGTTTTATATTGATGATTAAATATTAGTATTATTTTTTGGATGGAGGAAGGGAGATTTGACTGCTTGATCGCCCGACGGATGGGCTGTGTTTATTGATTGAGATATTTAATATTATTGTGTTATTCTAGCAGGTAGATAGTCTTATTATTAGGGGAGGTACTGCCGAAATTTCGGTAAAATCTACTCTAGTTATAGCAGTTAGATACATAGATAATTTATTAGATTAATTCCTTAATTCTCCATTTAAATTAGTCCTTTGTCTGATCCAATTCTTTTCTTTGCATTTTTAAGTTCTTTAAATCGTCAGAACCTGTCTACTGCTCCCGCAAGTCAAAATCCGAGATAGAGCACTTTCTTTTCTCTATCACTGTGAGTAATAATAAATAGTGCATATACCATCATTTCACTGTGAGTAATAATAAATAGTGCATATACCATCATTGCATATGCATATCATATACCTTATATTATATATATAAATGATAATTTAATATTCCTTTCATATTATTAAATTATTATTAATATAACTATATACACTTGTATCATACTTGTTTTATGCTAATACTAGTATATAATTTTGTTTTTATGTTGCGCATTAAAGATTGATTTGGTGCATTACGTTGAATGAACTGCTTGATTACTTGTGCTGTGAATTTGCTATGCTTTGTTTGTGTGGAATTGAAATGAAGTGGGCCAACACAGGTTTGTAAGGGCAGTCTGAGATACCATCAGTCAGGTATGGGGAGATCGGCGCCCCCGTGTGTTCCTGATGTTATATGATATGGAAAAACCACGAAGTGGCTGCCTGTTGGTATGAAAAAGAAAAGAGAGTATATAAAAAGTAAATATGGGAGAGGGGTGATCAAGTGAGGATTAGACTGGTCGGCCAAGTATGGGTGGGAGATCGGCTCTCGAGTGCACACGTTTGAGAGGGCGGGCCATGTGAGAGGATGGCTCGTCGGGGTTTTCGATGGCGCCACTGACTAATTTCCACTTGTTGATTATTTGAAGGTGAAATTACTTGTGAGTGTTGATGTTGTGCCATATACTTGACTGGTAGTATGCGCACTTTAGTATTTTAGGATGCATTTCACATGAATGCCTGTGTTATTTATTATTTATTATTATTCACTGAGTTGCAAAACTCCTCTCTTGTTTAACTTTTCAAGAAATAGGATTTCCATTGAGTCGCTTAAAGCTCTGCATGCTTCTCCGCAAAGCTACAAGAGTAAATATCTAGTTTCTGATTTTAATTAATTGTTGTATATAAGAACTTTGTTACTTCTAGTCATTTTTGAACTCCGCAGTTCTCGGATTTATATGCCTTTAATCATGTATTAATATGGATATATTAACTTGTGAACGTTTTAACTATTACTTTAATGCATGTATGGACCAGTATCCCAATTTATAAATAAGGTGTATTATAAATAGACCCGAACCATAAATTGATTTGAGATGTTGAATTTGGGTCAGGAATATAGGTTTACTGTTCTTAAAAATCCGTTTGGCGAGTATGGAGTTTATGGGTTACGCTTACTACGGGTTTCGGGGGTCTTAAGCTTACTTGGGCCTTAGTCCCGGTTCAGCCCATGGAAATGGGTCGTGACAATAATGATCTTGTAAAGAAGTTGAAAAGTAGAATTAAGACCCTTCACACTAGCAGAAGGATTCTAATAGAAGTTTTAAATTATACCAAATGACTGGTTTTAAGTTAAAATCAATAAGCCATGGTGCATTCACATATTTATTTATCCGATTGCTATTTTAATCAAGGACAAAGACAAAATTAATTGTAAGAGGGCAATATTTAGAGTGTATCCTATTGCATACATATTTCACAACCTTTTTTTTCTGTTTTCAGTTTTGTTAGTTTGAAAGAAACCACAAATAAGTAATCCAAATATTTAACTAGACATTGATATTAAAGGTTTTATTTTCATATTTCAAAATTTCATTCCTACAAGGCAAAAGCTATTGGGTTTCAATATGTAAAATATGCAGTAGAAAAAGATAATTATAATAAAATAATTATTCTAACGGGATTCGTTTAAACGATTAAAACAATAAAATTATTTAGAAGAATACCTCTTTTGCAAATTCTTCGAAATTTCGATCTACGCGGCTAGATTGTCGCAAACAACAAGTCATCCAATTATTGGGCTTCTAATAGTATCTACACGAATGGACAATCAAAAAACTCTTAAACTATTTTAAAGGGTTGAGAGATTAAAGAGTATGATAGTGCTAACTATCTTAGGCTCTATATTTAGTTTTGTGGTTATGAACAACAACCGTCTTTGGACTCTCTTAAACCTTATATGTAACGCCTTGATTTTGGAATTATGAATAATAGCTTACTGGATTGCTAATTGTTACTAAACTGTGATTTGGCTTGATTTTCAATCTAGATAAGTTATTTTCATAAGTATTAAGTTTTAATTGTGATTTATGCATTGCATGTTATTAGTTTATTACTCATCCATTAAATGATTTTGGATTGTAAATTATGAACAGTACTTTAAGAAGCCTAATTGTGAGATTTAATGCGGTATAGTCTAACTGCACCTAATTATTTGAAATTTGGATTGGAAATTGTGTTAATTTAATTTTAGAATATTTTTCCTAAATTAATATGATTTTTCCTATTTATTGGGTATTTAATTGACAAAATTGATATTTTTAAGTAATTAAAGAAATTAATTATAATTATTAATATTTATTTATAAATATTAGTAATTATTTTAATTAGTAGTGATTATTATTGATTTATTTATTGAAATTTATTTATTAAAATATAAGTGGAGGAATTTATTTTGTGATTTTTATTTATTAAAATTGATTTTAATAAATAAAAGAGTAAAAAAAATATATAAAGATATTGCTGATCTTAAAATGGCCATGCGCCAACTTTAAGAGAAAATAAAAAAAAAAATTATTATTTTAAGCCTATATGCTAAAGGCGGGGCGCCACTTTAAAAAAATAAAATAAAAAAAATAAAAAAACTAACTCCTAAAAGATAAAGAAAGAAAATAAATAAATAAATAAAAAGAAAGAAAAAAAGCTAACTAACGCCTAAAACAAAAAAAGAGAGACCCTCTTCAAGAAAGAGTTGCCGCTCCTCCCTGCACACGGAGGAAAAGAATAAAAAAAAAAAGGGTCAGCTTTTCGTAAGAGATCTTTTATAAAACCTGATCAAATATCATTATTAATAGATTATAATTAGCTGGGTAAAATAAATCAGCATATCAAAAGGTGCAATCAGTTATAGCCGCAATAGTACATTTCACAAACAAAGTATGATTCCGTTTCACAGTTTGTAAATTCATTTTTTATTTTGATTGCATATTTAAAATCTGTATTTTGAGGAGATTTTAAATCTCTAATTATTGTTTGTGCTTTGTTTCATTTTTGATTCTATGCCCATAGAGAATGAAAAATTTAATTGCAAAATTGACCTTATTATTGTGCAATTGGAGGTTAGTGCTCTTCAATTATATGTTAGTTTAATTTCTTTTTTTTTTTTTATTGATGTTTATTTAGTTATGATCTTGTTAGTAATTTGGGATTTTCTTTCATTTTTTATGATCTTGTGAAGTTGATTTGATATTATTGCAATTGAGTGTGAATTTTATTAATTTTTGTCAATTGTTCTACTTATGAAACTATAATAATTTGTTGATGCGATATTTTGTGTTGGATTGATTGGTTGGGTGAAATACCCTAATTTATTTGGTTGACAGGATGTTTCTGGAGCGCCCATGTAATTTATATTAGACTTTTATTATTATTTGGGCAAAATACCTTAATTTATTTGATTGACAAGATGTTTCTGAAGTGCTCATTTAGTTATATATTATTTTAATTATTCTTTGGGGATGATAGTCTAAAATTATATTAGAAAATATTATTAGTTATTGTTACAATTAATATTTGAGTATGTTAGCCTGTGGCTATATCAGAAAATGAAATAACTATTATTTTTAATTATTATTTGGCTATGCTAGTATAAGGGCTATATTAGAAAAAGTAATTAATGTTTAACTTTAATTTTTATTTTGCGTGTAATACCCTAATACAGGATATTTCTGGAGTACCCATTTAGATTTATATTTTATTTTAATTATTATTTTGAGCATGTTAGCCTAAAGCTATATTAAAGAAAAATTAATGGTTAATTTTACAATTAATATTTGAGTATATTAGCCTATGGCTATATCAAAAAATGAAATAAGCTATTATTCTTAATCATTATTTTGATATATTAGCCTAAGAGCTGTATTAGTTTTGACCTTAATTTTTATTTGTACATGTTAGGCCTTTGGCCATATTAAATATATAATTGGTTGAATATAGCCATATCAGAAAATATAATTGGTTGACATATGATATAATTTGGAATAATAATAATAATAATATTGGTACTAGGAAGGATTATATATATATATATATATATATGGGTATGCAATACATTTATTGGTTACTAGGAAGGATATATATATATAATATATATCATGGGTTGAATATTTAATTGAATTTATTAAATAACTCACCGGTGGTATATATATATGGGTATGAATATTTAATTGATTTAATTAAATAACTCACACGGTAGGTTGTCAATTAAATGGTTAACATTAATATTGTAAGTAATATAATAAATTATATAGTAATAAAATGTAATCATGAATTTTATATATAAAGTAAATTTGACTTATGTTTGACTTAAGTCAATAAATTATACTAATAGTATTAAGTGCATGTAATGCATTAATAATATTTTTTATTTAATGAAATAAGCTAATGAACCTTAGTATGCATGAATTGGGCATAAGCAAGGCTGGCTCTCTAGAAAGGTCAAACAAATGCTAGTTCCATAGGTTATTTTTGTTGCTCTTTTATATGTTATGAACCATTATAATTTATTATATGGTGCCTACTTAAATAAATATGCATGTATTAAATGAAATTGAAATGATTTGGGTTTGCAATTGAACAATGATGCCTAATTGGGAAATTTTCCTAAATAACGTTTGAATATGCAATTGAATGAACTATTTTGCAGTCAGATGTTAACGTGAGATAATTGTATGATTAAACCTAGAAAAGGAAGCATATACCCTATATTTCTAGGACAGACCGAAACATGTCCATAAGGAGTGCACTCTTGTTTGACTTTTATTTTATGATATGCATAAGTTAAATTATATAGTTGATATTGTACTTGCTTGTGTAGTATATGATGTGATTAAATGACACTTTAGGATTTGATAATGTGATGTTGACTTGTATGACTTATGAACTACTATGAAATATGCATATACTTGATTTATGTTTGACTATGATATAATAATACCAATTTGGTATTATGCTTTGGAAAGCTTATGTACCCGGTACACTTACTTACTTGACTACTTATGCGATATTGGAAAATGTTAAGTCAGGATTGATGTGGTTTGACTTGAGTTGACTATCCTATGGATATGAAATTATTATGTATATACATGCATGAGCATATATGATTGAGGTTCGTATAAAGCAAATGAGCTTTTATAAATCATAAGTAGGTTGTAATCAGGTATGCCTACTTGTTATGACTATTGACTGATACTTGAATTACAAAATTGTTACCTGGAACTGAAATTGACATAATAAGAATTAATGGGCTCTTATTGTGATCTTGGTTAAGTAGCTGCTAGAATATGGTTATTTGTTTCTGAAAATAAAAGCATGCTATGGATTTGGTTTGGATTGCACTATGATCATATACCCGACACGTGGGTGTCTTCAGCACTAGTGGACGCACTCAATTGACTCTGTATCTAAAGAGTTTTTAAGTCTACTGTTAAAAGGTTAACTAGCCAGTATTAGTCTGACTGTTATCAAACACTATTCTATTACCTGTTCTAATTCTATTTCTTCTGAGTCACTATTAAGGCCCAATTATCCGAATTGATGAGTAAGAGAATGAAAATACAATTATAAATTACTGTTTACTTGTGGTACAAGTTACCTACAAATTAACAGTATATGATTACTTGTGATATAAGTTACCTATAGGTTGATGATGTATGATTACTTATAATACAAGCTACTTGTGGATTGATGTTATATGATTACTTGCCATGCAAGTTATTTATAAGAATAGTTATAAGATTACTTGTAAAGCAAGAAACTGATATATGCATGCAATATGTGTGCTTATGATGTAAGTTAGATTCTTAGACATCGTTATATAATCTTCTATAATGCAAATTTTTACATCAAAGATATTGTGTGATTACTTGAGCAATAAGTTACCTTGTGTATATGATAATATGACTAAAAATGCTATTGAATATGTGATTTGATACTGATATGAGATTACTTGTACTAAAAGTTATATGAATAATCATAGATATGAGATTGCTTGCGAAATAAGTTATTATGTTATGATTGATATTGATATTCAGGATACAAGTAAACATGAATGTAAATTGAGTATGAGTATATGTATGGGAATATGGTGTGAGATGAGAATTATTATAGTAAATGATATTTTAATGTCGTGTATGGTTCCAATGGACTATACTTGTATGCTATGTGATTACATATACATTGTTGAGTACTATTGAGTTTTACACTCAATGCAATGTTTTTAACTCGCGTAGGTTGAAAGTTTGTCTGTTATGGATCTCGATTACCTGTATTCAAAGAGAAGATCTTATGCTTTTATACTAGAGTATGAATTTGTATTGCAGACTCGTGGCATGTGTTAAATTCGAAATAATGAGAGCGTTAATTTACCATGTGGGATTTGTAATTTATCTGTTTTATTACATTCATTTTATTTCCGTGAAACTTTTGAGGATTTTGATTAGTCTCACGTGGACATGGACTCTCATTTTGGGATTTGAATTTTTATATCTTAATTTATTGATGTTATGGATTTATTATAAATGTTGGATTTGAGGTTAACATCTCATGGGAAATTTATTTATAGGATTGGAATATGGATTATTTATGTACAAGAGACTTTGGAAATTTTGTTATTACTTTTGCAACATTTTATTAACAGGTTTGAATTTTTGTCTAAAATTATATTTTAAAAAGAAACTCTTGCAGTTTTTTCTACAGGATTTAATTATATTTGATGGGTTTCACTATTGCTTAAAGGTTTTAATTTTCCTAATTTTTATAATAGAACTGTTTTAAGCAGCTTATGTTTTCTTAAGACTTCTGTTATATGTTTAAAGTATTATAAACTTAGTTATCATTTATTTATCATATTTTCATTTGAAACTGCTTCCGTATTAAAAAGCAAGCATGTATGTGCCTCCAGCACAGAATCTGACATCTCTTGCTTGGCCCTGTGAGGTCGAAGAAGGGGTGTTACATTATATATGAAAACTCTAGGTCATAAATTAACTATAATTATTTATTTAAACCTTTTAAATAAATAATGTATAACTGAAATATATATGTGTCTATTTATTTATTGAAACAATTTAAATAAATAAATCATAATACATATAGTAATAGGATTTTCAATTTAATTAATTTTATTTATTTATTTAACTAAAATAATGTATAATGAATATATATAGTGTCTATTTATCATTATTTGAAACCATTTAATTAATAAATCATAATACATATAGTAACTAGGCATTTTCAATTTATTAATTTTAATACATATAGTAATAGGATTTTCAATTTAATTAATTTTATTTATTTATTTAACTATTTAAATAAATAAATCATAAATTAAAATATTACTTAATCTAAAATTTATCTTAATAAATTTTAGATATAAATCAATTAAGTAAATACTTAATAATTTAGGTAAAATTGTAATTAAATTTAAATTACAATTTTGTCCTTAATGTCCCAAAACTTATTTGTAATCAAGTCATACTTGCTTCGAGTTCTCGTTTTCACTTTCTCATATCCATTCTTATGTGACTTTCTAGATTCTAAATATATTGGCAATAAATATAAATTAAATTAATTAATTAATATTTGAAGGTCAAATACATTGTCTAGCAACATATCATGACTATTTAAATATTTGAAAAGTCAAATGGTTTGACTTAACTTTCAGTGCATGATTTATCAATATAATTAATATTCTTCATCATTAATGTTTTGATTCAGTAATTAGGAACGAAGTGTGTTTACTTTACAAAATCATGTTAGTTTTCTTAATCTTAGCCATTAATCAGTATAATGAGATTCCAAATCTAATTTGCTAATTTCATTCTATCTTGTACAATGATTTCTTAATCAATACTAATAAAGAATAATCAGAACATTTTCCCTGATTTACCTAGGGTGATGAATC
The DNA here is from genome assembly GCF_014843425.1 of Jatropha curcas. The sequence continues at coordinate 17,804 of NW_023590756.1, forward strand.
CTCTCTTAATTACACAAGTATCTTCATACAATTCCTACAATATCCAATTAATCATTCTTTATTATTCATAAATGAATAAAGTGAATGAAGAATCAAAATATAATCATCCTCATACAAGATAGCTTAGTATTTCAAGTCGAAGGATCACATATACAACAATCACTTGGGTATTTCATAGATACAGGTAACTCTCCATATGAAATTCTCATGCAGGTCAATTCAGTGGACTTATTTGATGTAACATCCATCGCCCGGTCTTGGAGGATTAGGAAACAGATGCCACATTCAGTGCCGAAGGCATCTTTCTAAGATACAAATTTAATTCTTATTAGCTGGAGACATGGATAATTCTTTTTTCGTTTCGAGCCTGTGAACCCCTCCCCCAAATATCATAGCATATGAATGCATATGACTAAGGAAGAAATGCACGTGATGTGTGAGTCGCCACTTTGTTTAATTATTTTTAGGGTAAACTAGGAAAAACACCTAAGTGACTCCATTTTTTTTAATTAACCTCAATTCTAGATTTAATTATCCCAATGTTTAAGGCATGGTGGTGCAATAACCCGAGATGATCCGAGACTATGTCTGCTGATTACTAACCAATCGAACTGATGCTTGAATGCTTTGCAGGGTGAATGACAAGTTTAAAGTGATTTTCGACTTGCGCTTCGGGGTTGAAAATCTTCCGAACGTGCCTACGTACTTCCGTTTGGGAATGGAAGAATCAAAGTCCACGTAGTTCGATAGGCGCTTCTTTGGAAGGGTTTGAATGAGTAATGCTTAATGCAATGAGTGTGTGTTATGCTTTCGTGCATTTTGTTTAGGCATTTTTGCCAGAAGAACTTGATTGCTTTGATTAGGCATTTGGTGCAGCCAAAAGTGTTGATTTTAAGGCTTTTAGCCAAAAAGATTGATTTAGGCAATTTATTGCCAAAAATTGATTGATTGGGCGTTTGTCGCCAAAAATGCTTGATTTTAAGGCTTTTAGCCAAAAGATTGATTAATTTGAAGGCTTTTAGCCAAAAATGAGTTTGATTTAGGAACTTAGTTTGCCAAAAATATTGATTGGGCGATTATCGCTAAAATTGATTGATTTAAGGCTTTTAGCCGAAAGATTGATTAATTTTAAAGCATTTTGCCAAAACTTCGATTTAAGCGATTTGTCGCTACAAATATAAATAGGTTAATCTTACTTTAATAGGCACTTTGTTTGCCAAAAGTAATTAATTGAGCCTGTAATATGGCAGTTATTTGCAAAAAAAGAACGTGTTTAATTAAGGCTATTTAGCCACAATTATGATTAATTGGACTTAAGCGGAACTGTTCGAATGCACAAGGCAATCATATCCATAGCCATTGATAGACTAGATATTTTAAGGCCATATTGTCGATCTCAAGCTTTAATACCACGATTAATTAATTAATGGGCATTTAGCCTAATAATATTTTTATTTGCTGATTGATGATATTGGATGCATTTCCACATGCAATTGTAGAATTATAAGGAGTAGAAGACGAAGCTGCATGTAAGTTGCTAAAATTAAATAGGCAGAGTTTAGTTTACGTACCTGATTTAGATCCGACGGCCATTTCTTAACTCAGGTTAAGCTCCTCGTTAATGAAATCTTTTAATTAATTTAATTTAGTGAACCAAATAACCAAAGGCAAAGAAAGCAATAAAACTAAATTAAAAATGCAGAAAAAAAAGAATCGCAAAGAGCGTGAGGGAGAAGGAGCGTCTGTCAACACAGACTGAGTGTCTCAAAACGGAGCCCCAGAGCCGTTTTTTATAAGAAAAAAAACGCGACCCCGGGCGCCCCTGCCCGCCTTCAAGGGCGGGCGCGCCCACCTGGCTTGGGCGGGCATGCCCGCCTGGCTTGGGGGGGCGTGCCCGCCCATTCTGGGCGGGCGTACCCGCCTGGCCTGGGCGGGCATGCCCACCCCCGCGGGCGGGCATGTGTGCCTTTTCCCCTCTTTTTTTCTTTTTTTCGTTCCGGAGGCTTTTCCGGGAGTTCCGGACCTCCAAAAAATATTCCGAGACCAGTTCCGTGATCCTCGTGAATGACCTACGGTCCGACCATGGACTGTTTGCAGTCCGGAAAAAATGGCTCTTTGGAGCCTACAAAACATTTGAGTATTCAACAGTTGCCCCCACTGGCTATCCATAAAAAATGATTTTATGAGAGCCAGTGGTTTGAAGGATGAAATTTTTGAGGAATTGGCCCGAGGATGAAAAACCCCCGCCGTAAGTCTTTTTCTTTGAAAATGAAAATGAATCAAATGCATGGATTTTATGTTTGTTAACTTAAAGATATTTTTGCCTCTTTTGAGGACTTAAAAAGAGTTTGGCCTTCTTAGAGTTTGATTGAAAGATGTTTTGCCTCTTAATGACGGGCCTTGAAAAGAGATTTGGCCTCTTAGAGGATTGGAAGATGTTTTGCCTCTTTAATGAGGGGCTGGAAAAGAGAAAATTTGCCTTTAGAGGGACTTGGAAAAGATGTTTTGCCTCTTAATCGAGGGCTCGAAAAGAGATTTCGCCTCTTTAGAGACTTGAAGAGATTGTTTTGCTCTTAATGAGGGGCTTGAAAAGATGTTTTGCCTCTTAGAGGAACTTGAAAAGAGGAATTTTGCCTCTTTGGAGGATTGAGAAGATATTTTGCTCTTAATGAGGTTTGAAAGATGTTTTTGCCGTTTTGCCTCTTAGAGGACTTGAAAAAAATATTTTGCCTCTTAATGAGGGCTTGAAAAAAGATTTGTTTTATTTTTGTTTTTTTCTTTGAGAGCCAAGGGTCCACCTAAAGCCGAAATGATCAAATGGCTTGATTTTGGATGAAAAATGGTTGGTTATTAGTTAGGGTTTCACCCTAGGTTTTATGTAGAAAAAGGTTAACCATCAACCGGGTTCTACCCTGGGTTTGTGTAAAATAGATTGACGATGGTTGGGTTTCACCATGGGTTGTGTATGTTTGTTTTTTTTTTATAACACTTGCCCCTGAATCCGAATCCGACTTGGAGGATTTTGCCCGGCCTGCTTGAGAGAATTGATGCCCTTATTAGCTGAAATAGAATTTCTTCTTAATGAACAGACTAAAAAATTCCGGTGATTAGCTTTCTGTGATGGGAGAATGGTGAAGGTTCTTATCATTCTTGCCCCCGAGAATGTGGCTGACCATGGAATACTTTCAACATTGGGTGTTGTATTGTCCCATCGATTTGAGGAATCAAAGAGCCAAGTCACTTATATGACTCGACGGAAACGGACAATGTGACATCGCTCGCCTGAAAGGATCGAAGAGACGATGGTCCGAGTGGAGACGAGGTATTAAAGAATTACCTCTCAACGATTATGCTTGACATTTTTTTTTTAGGGTTGTTTTGGAAACCCCGGGGATTGAATTGACATTTTCCTCTCTCTTCTTTTTTTTTCGAGGAATGACTCAAAGAGTGATGCTTTCAAAACGAACTTTTGAGAATGACTCGATTTTTGTGAGTCGTTGTGGATTTGTGACCCGTTGTGGAATGACCACTGGTGATGGAGACTTGATTTTAGAGACTCATTTAGAGACTCAAATTTTTCTTGTAGTGAATTTTGACTCGAACGAATTCAGTGGTTCCTAGAAAAATGATTTATATACTCCCAAGAAGACCTTTGAAAGCACTTTTTTTTTCTTTTTGCCTTAATGTTTGCCTAGTAGCCGCCCTTTCGGGTTTTCGACTCTAGCAGGGTCTTTGCCCTAACTTTTGCCTAGACCGCCCTTTCGGGTTTTCAGCCTAGCGGGCTCAATTCTTGCCTGAAGCCACCCTTTCGGGTTTTCAACTCCATCGGTGTTTTTTCAACCTCCAGCTTTTTATTTTCTTTTTCTTCTCTTTTTTTATTATTTTTATTATTTTTTTTTAATATATTGGCAAGAGAAAATGCTTTTTATGATGCAGAACTTTATGTTGTGACCGCGCCTTTCTGGCTGCCTACGTTCTCCAAGAACTCTTCGGCGGGATGGAGAGAATCAGGTCTTTCGTATTTTCCTTCTGGGATGCGAAACTTTCGTGCTCGGGCTGAGTGCCGGAATTCATTCTCCGACTTGATGTTAGTGCGAATTCCTTTCCGTCTTGGTGCGGAATTTTATTTCCGACTTGCTGTGGTGCGGAATTCCTTTCCGTCTTTGGTGCCAGAAATTTATTTTTCGATTTTGGATTTCTTTCGGGATTCTTCCCGACTTGATATTAATACAGAATTTTTATTTCTGGACTTTGATTTCTTCGCGGGATTCCTTTTCCCGGGCTTGATTTCTTCGCGGGATTCTTCCCGGCTGACTGTCTTTGGCGGGATTTCTCCCGACTGGGATGTCTTTGCGGGATTCCTTCCCGACTTTGATGTGATTGCAGAATCATTTCTGACTTGAATTTCTTCACGAGGATTCCTCCCGCTTTGATGTCTGTTGCGGGATTTCCTTCCCGCTTTGGTGCTGTTGAATCAACTTATTGACCCGAGCTCGTATGATAGTGATGGACCTAGGCGGAATTCTGACTTTGTTGTTTATAGGTGGTTTTTTACCACTGGTTGACTTGAAATATGACTTTGTATTTCATTACAAACAGTTTTTGAATTACCCACATTGTGGTGTAACTTTGAGTGGCTTGAGTGTTGAAGAAGCTTTTTATGCTTTTGAGGTTTGTGGCTTCGCCATTGCTGAATCCTTGAGATTAATTTGATCCTTTTCTTAAACTTTATCTTCCTCTGAATTGAAAACTCTATTTCCTCAATGGTTCTCCTCTCCATTAAGGAATTGAGGAGACTTTCTTCCTTTTCCTTGTTTTGAGAAATGGTCCTTGTTTATAAGGAACACTTGTACTTGTCGTCATGCTTGAATGGCGCTTGATTTTCAAGGTGTTTGTTGTCATCCAATTTGTTGGAAATGACTGCTTTTCTTTTAAACTTGCTCTCTTTTTTTTTTTAAATATGAGCAGCCGCTTGGTCTTTTTGTCCTTATGGCTGAAATTTGATTTGTCATCTACCCTTGAATGGCTTGAATTTAACGGAGAAGCTTAGCAGGTTGACCCATTTTTTGATAACTTGATTTCCTGTAGGCTTTTGTCCTTGATTTCTTTCTTTTATGCCCAGAAGTTCCTTTTGATCCATTTTCTTTTCGCTTGTTTGCTTCCTTTTGAACCATGGTTCCTTTTGTCCCGTTTTTCCTTTTTGCTTGCTTAGAAGGTTAGCCTCTCCATAAAGAATTTCGAGGGCAACTTTGATTCTGAGATGTACTTGAGTAGTGTATGGATTGCATTTGCGACTTCGTGCCAGACCCAATCCAATTCCCAACATTTGACTTCTTTATTTTGTCGCTTTTTTAAGCTCTTTCAGACACCTTTCTCGGAGCATCTTCCATTCCTGGCGGCTTTTCGGAGAAACCATTCTGGGGCCCTAACCCCTTCAAAATCGGCCTTGCCTCGCGTACTGTTTGAAGTCTCGCGCACCCCTTTGCTGGTGGATCCTTTCCTGATTTACCCTTCAAAACTTCCCCTTTGATGGTGCTTCTTAGGAGCCCCCCAGCTTGATTGATGCAGAGCAAATGAATGCATTTTTCTTTGCCCAGATTATTTTTTTTTGTCATCATTTTTTTTAATTTCTCGATTTCTTTTTTTTTTGTGCTTTCACAGGAAAGGATTAAGGAAAGAGTATAAACATTGATTGGAACGTAAACTGATCCTTTTTATTGATAAGAACAAAATTTGTGTACAAAAAGACACTTAGATTACAAATTTTGGATTGAATTGAAAACTTGAATGGAAATGAAAATGAAAAGAAAAACGAGACCCTTAAAAGATAGACTCTGGTGGACTGTGATGGACTAGGATTGGGATTGGACTATAGGAACTTATTTCTTCTCGATTGCGTCAATTCGGAATCAGACACGTTGTTTGCTGGTTTTGAACAATCCTTTGTTCTTTTGGAGGCTTGATTCTTCCAACCTTCTCAGACACCAAACTTCATTCATTTCTAAGAAAGTTCGAAAAGGGATCGAACGATTCTTGTTCAGCAATTTTTTTTGCATTAATCCCAGGTTAGGCAAGGCATGGTTGATGTTTCAGCTTGCTCTTTGGGGATGATGGATCCATTATCAACCAGGTCTTGTAGACGGTTTTTCAAAAGTCCAGCATGGATTCGGTCTTATGCCATTGTCCTTGATGGTACTCAACAGTATTCATTGGCTTTGAAAATTCCGGGGGCCAGGGGGGTTTGGTAAAATGGCCATTGCTTCTAAAGGCTTCAAAAATTTGCTTTCACTGCTTCTCGGAACACCAAAAGGATTGGCACGCCGAGATCAGTATATTCCTCCTTGGCTGATTGCTCCCAAATTCCCAACGCGCTTTAAAGGATTCGTGGGATTATACTGGCTATTTTTCATTTTGTCTCACTGACTCCAAGCATTGATTCTCTTCTTGGTTATGAGTATTCTTTGAGTTGACCCAACTGGAATTAAGTCTTCCACCTTAGTTGCAGTTTGCAAACTGAGCGATTGGAATGGTAGGCAAGTACGTTGTTTTTGAAGCTGTGACTTGTAGACAGGCAGTAAATTCTTGATTATTATGGTCAACTTGTTCCTGTTCAGAGGTCGGTGATCATGGTTTGAGCAGCTTTGGGCTTCTCCACCTTCGAAGGAACGAGCGAGAAGGGCTCATTGTTCTATTTGTTAGTGCGTTTTCCAGGTTCCCTTCGGGGTAACATACCACTTCGATATTATTAATTGGTACTGCGTAGTTTGAAAGCATTGGCGCAATATGTCCCTACCCAATCTTCATTTTGGAACGATCCAAAGCTCACAAACCATCTTAATGCAGCACCAGTCAAAGTTTGCTTGAAACCAAACTGAGCAAGGAGCTCGCTGTTCAGGGGGGCCAAACGGGTTGAGGGCACCCACATTACATTTTCAGGTGTGTTTTGGGACAAGTTGGTTCCGTCAAAACTTGTCCATGTTAGGCCATCTTGAATTTTGTAGGAATCTTGCTTCGGGGAAACAAAGACCAAGGAGTCCATTGTCCACACTCCTTATGTTGTCTTTGAGGTGGGCAGTAATAGATTTTCCAATTAATTTTCAGCTTCTCTCTCATTTTTCTGAGCTTGCAAGCTAGAAGCATCCAGCAGGGCATGTTCATCCAGGTTAAGGGCAGGGTTTGTTTGGTTCAGCAGCAGGACCCTGATTAGAGGTAGTAGGTCTACTTCCCCCCGGCGGAAGCCCCATTTCCCATTACCACCGGCCCTAGTTCAGCTATTAGGGCAGTCCTCTGGGCAGCTAATGCCTCATTCATTCTAGCCTCCATTCTGGCTTCCAGTTGTTCGATTGGGTTTTGGATGTCAGTGATTGATTGCCATTGGTGCAGTCGGGGTTGTTGGACTTGTGGGGTGGAAGAGGCATCAATTTGGTGTTTCGGGGTAACAGGTGAGTCTTTGGAGGGGTACCTTGTAAAAGACATTAGTCAAAATTGATTAGACTTATCCTACATAAAGCGTTGTTTCATAGGGTATATTGAGATAGTGTGAAAGGCAGGGTAGTTATGGGTAAGGCGTATTTTGGACTTGACCTGTGAAGATTGGACGGTTTGACCCTGTGTGGTTAGGTAATGTTGGTATGCTTAGGACACCTAGGATAGGATCCCAATGGGGATGTGATATTGTAAGGTAGAGTGCTTAGGGCTGGGACACCTCGACTTTTTCGAAAGGCCCTAATGTTTTCTAAAAAAATTTTTTTGGGCCTTTTAGGGGCCAAAATGTGAATTTTTGCGCCTTTGGGGCCAACATGTGAATTTTTGGGCCTTGAGGCCAACATGTGAGTTTTTGGGCCTTTGCAGGGCAAGATTGTGAATTTTAGGGCCTTAGGGCCCAAATGGAATTTTTAGGGCCTTTAGGGGGCCAAGATGTGAATTTTTCAGGTTTAGGGACCAAAATGTAACTTTTCAGGTCTCAGGACCCCAAAATTGTGATTTTCCAGCTTTAAAAATGGAATGTTTTTTTTCGTGAAGCTATTTGGAATTGAATGCGTGGATGCGCCACAACATCACGTCATAATCTATTTATGATATGATTCACTTCATTTGGGTGCATACAGTCCTAAAAAAGGCATTTAGGTTCTATTAGCTATAACTCAAATAGAGAATCGGCTTATAAGGGACCCTTGAACCTTGAGTATGGAGTATACCTAACCACATGTGAAAACAAAGGAGTTTCCGTGGGTCCAACGGTACGCATTACTCATGGGCCACCCCCAAAAGGATTAGGGGCGGTTTTGCGGTAAACAGGAGGGACGCTTTGTGCTGTCTTGTCGACATAATCAATGAAGGGGACCTGCCGATCAGCGCTACTTGCTATCCAGACTCAGAAGTTTGAACAAGAAGATTAAGAAATTCATTTTAAAATTTATTTTTTATGCAATGGAGAAAAGGGATTTCTCAATCGTTGCAAAATAAATCAAACAAATTTTAAATGTTTAATTCAATTTGTCAATTAAATTTCAAATTTCCCCTTCATCAAGTATTCTTTAAAGAAAGAACACTCGATTTATGTCCAAGGTACCCTGCAAAAACAAAACCACATAGTAGAATAATACCCTAACGAAGGGCGGTTTAGTCTATGCAAACAATTGTAGTCCCACTTATGTCAAAAAAATTTAATTACATAATCCCCAGCAAGAGTCGGCCAAAACTGTGAAACCCTCTCCCCCAAATTATCATTAGTAATATGGGAATGCATATGGACTAAAGGAAAGAAATGCACGTTTGATGTGATGAGTCGCCACCTTGTTTAATTATTTTAGGATAAACTAGGAACAAAACCCTAAGTGACTCCAATTTTAATTAACCTAATTTACTAGATTAATTTATTACCCAATGTTTAAGGCATGGTTTGTGCAACCCGAAGGATGGATCCCGAGGACTATGTTCATGCTGATTAACTAACATGAATGAAATGACTTGAATGCTTTCAGGGTGAATGGACAAGTTCAAAGTGATTTCGACTTGCCGCTCGGAGGTGAAATCCCGAACGTTGCCTACGCTTACTTTCCCGTTGAATGGAAGATTCAAAATCCACTGTAGTTCGATAGGCCTTTCTTTGAAGGGCTTTGAATGAGTATGCTTAAGCATGAGTGTGTGTATGCTTCGTGCAATTTTGTTTAGGCATTTTGCCAAAGACTGATTGGGCTTTGATTAGGCATTTGATTGCCAAAAAATGTTGAATTTTTAATGCGCTTTTTAGCCCAAAAAAGATTGATTTAGGCAAATTGTTGCCAAAATGTTGTGATTTAGGCGATTGTCGCCAAAAAAATGTACTAGATTTTAAGGCTTTTAGCCAGAAAGATTTGATTTAATTGAAGGCTTTTATTAGCCAAAATGAGTTGATTAGGCAATTTGTTTTGCCAAATATTGATTGGGGCGATTGGTTCGCCAAAATGAATTAATTTTAACGGCTTTGAGCCAAAAGATTGAATTAATTTCAAGGCATTTTTGCCAAAAATTTGATTTACAGCGATTTGTCGCTTAAATAATGGCTTAATCTACTTTATAGGAATGGTTTTGCAAAAGTAATTAATTGCAGCTGTAATATTTAGGGCAAGTTATTGCCAAAAAGAACGTGTTAATTAAGCGCTATTTAGCCACAATTATTGATTAATTGGACTTAAGCCGGACTGTTCGAATATAAAAGGCAATCATACCATAGCCATTGATTAGACTAGATATTTTTAAAGCCAATATTGTCGGATCTCAAAGCTTAATACCACGATTATTAAATTAAACCGGGCATTTAAGCCTAATATATATTTATTTTGCTTGATTGATGATATGGATGGCATTATGGCAATTTGTAGAATTATTAAGGAGTAGAAGAAGTAAGCATGCATGAAGTGCTAAAATTAAATAGGCCAGAGTTTTAGTTTACGTACCTTGATTTTAATCGGACGGCACTTTCTTTAACTCCAAGGTTAAGCTTCCTTCGTTAAGGGAATTTTTAAATTAATTTAATTTTTAGTTTTGGGATTCTTCCCTTCCCTTTTTTTTTTCTTTTT
>NW_023590757.1:0-47970 GCF_014843425.1 Jatropha curcas
TAATTTCATTTCTCAACGTAACTGCTTGCCAACAGATGGCTCGATCCAAAGTTAAAGTCTCTGACTATTTCCAGAACGAGAATGACGCCCATTCATCACAGAACATGGCACAGTGACCGATATCCAAGCGTAACTCCTCCTACTGCTTACTCCTCAGCAGCTTGATATTGATATGGTTACTCTGCAAGAGGATGTTGATGCGTACAAAACAACTGCTCAAAGACGTCCTCGCTGGCCTCACCATCTTCCAATGTGGGTAAAAGGCGATTGGCAAGACCAAACCTTGCCAAAGTTGATCTGTGGCAGCCAGGTTATTTTAGAATAATTTTCCCCTCACCGGAACCTGGGTTGCTCTAGATTCAAGTGATATGCTTCCATGGAAGAGATTTTGAGCCCTTCATAATATACAAGAATGTCCAAAAACGTCAGTCAGGAAATGAGCTACTCAATAGGCTGGGAGATGGTTAATAAATTTATTATTGATTAAGAAGTGTTACTCGATAGTATGATGATGGCTCCGAACGCCAAGTGGAATTTTGGCGAGAAATCGGAACGGCATCAAGAGACTATTCTAATGGCACAAGAAGTAATTTCCTTTGTTGATAGCTTATCCGAAGCTCGCCAGTCACGAGACCAAATCTTGTTACAGGAACTGCATCTGCGAAGCAATGATGAGAGCTGGGCATTTGCTTTTCACACATGCTTTTTGAAATTTAAAGATCCCTCCAGAGCTAGAGCAAATTCTGAAAAAACATGATTTTTAAGAAAATGTGGGGGGTTGCCTAGGTGATTGTGAATTAGCAGAAATTACTGTCCACATAGAGAAAGCAACTCTAGAGGAATGGTCAACGGCACTGACCACTAAATCGATGAAAGAACCTTGGTCAACAGTCTTTGGAAGAAGATCAACAAATATTTGCCATTGTATTTGAGGCGATGTCTTATTTTATTTTGGATTATTTCCTGTGGGTATAAATTCCTGCAAGACGGATTGATAGGCATTGTGGGTTGCTGCGAGGGTTGGGGCGCCAAAGAATGATGGACAACTTCCCTGAAGATGCTTGCCAGGGCGCGGTTTGAGAGAGTTGATCAGTTATAATATGGTTTCAAAGTGACAGAGAGGAAACCCAAATGGGAAGGTTAAAGACATGTTCCCTACCAGAAGCCCTGCGAGTACCACTTGGTTTGCAAAGCCAAGGAAGCTATTTTTCTCCTGAAGGTCACAATGAAAACGATTGTGCGGATTACGTCGGGTTGCTGGACCATCTTGATCCAGGAAAATCCCATCTTTGAGCACATTCATGGAAAGAACACCACTTCCTTTAACTTCTTGTTATAGAGATTACTGTCAACTTTTTATCATTTGATAAACTCGAGAAGAAAGTAGAGCAGGACATGACATAGGAAACTTTTCTTTGATCGATGCATCTCTAAGCAATTGCTTCCATTTTCCTAATGGGTGCTGGATCTTGAGGAAAAGTTTTACAAGCCAAAATTTGGCCCAAGGCAGTAGGTTCAGCTCTTTTCACTTGAGATACCTAGAAATTGAGATCAACTTACCTAGAAATGGCTTCCCAATGTTCAATTGACAAATTGCTGAACCTTCAAACGCTTGATTTGAAGCCACTTGCCATCAATTACTCTCCCCATTTTACTATCTGGAAGATGGCAAAAAACTAAGGCATTATTTTTCTTAGATGAGAGTTTTCTGCAGCACATTACCCCCACAAGAAACACAGCTCTTTTACTGGAACTTCAAACATTTTGGGGTGTTATTACATTGATTGAGAATTAGTTCCATGTAAAAGATGGCCTGGAACAGTTTTGTTAAGCATCAGAAAATTGGCGCTTGAAATTGGCAAATATCAAGACCCATCTCAAAAAGCAGCCATGTCCTTTCCAGCTGTTTAATATAGCAGATTGGGTTTCTGAATTCTTAAAACACCTTCAATCTTCTGAGTGTTTGAAGTTCATTTTGATGAATCCAGGTCAGCCATGGGGGTCTACATTTGCAGTCTTTGTCAGCCCAATGTGGAGCTTTCTGATATATAAAATTTGGGTCGGAAAGCTAAAGAATCAAGTCTTATATCTAAGTTTTCCCCCAAAGCCTCACTGGAACTCACCTTGTCTGCTTCTGGACTTGATCGACGGATCCAATTGCAGACACTGACAAGCTTCCCAACCTTAGGATTTGTTGAGGATTGTTTTTCCAGATCATTTTTTAGGAAAAGAAAATTTTTAGGAAAGAAAATGCTTTGCAAGTATGGAGGATTTCCTAAACTTGAAGTCCTCAAGCTCTGGGAGCTAGAGCTGTTAGAGGAATGGAATATGGAAAAAGGAGCATTGCCTAATCTGAAAAACTTGGAGATTAGATCCTGCAAAAATTTAAGGATGATTCCAAATGCACTGCGATGCATTAAAACCCTCAAAGAAGTAAAACTAACAAAAATGCCAGTGTTATCATCAAGCCTGAAAGATAAACAAAATGAAGATTTGAATAAAATTGCGCATGCGCGCCTCCTCTGCATAGAAGATTGATAATGCAGAACAGAAGTTCAATTGCTCTGTTTGTTTCTAGCAAATATATGCATGATTAATGTCAGTTTTTGTCTAATAATAAGTAAGGCATATCAGAGATGTCTTTGTTGCTTGTAATTCTTCTGTTATTGTTGTAATTTCCAGTGTAATATTGAATATTTATCCATAATTATTCTTCTCTTTATGCTTGGTACTGTCTCAAGCATGTGTCTCAAGCATGTTGTTATTTTTTTAAAATTTATAATCATTTTAATTGTTTAAATGAAATAAACCAAATAATGAAATAATTATTTTATTGAAAAGTTGAAATTTGAAATTTGGGCCAGGTCAAAATGACAAATTATTTGACATAACATAAATTATAACATTTCAATTTTTTTTTTTTTTTTTGGTTACTCTTTTTTTTTGGTTACTCTAATTTTAGTTTACAGAAGAGTGTTGTAAAAAGAAAAAAAAAAATTTCTCTTCAAAAAAAAAAAAAGAAAAAAAAATTACTGAAAAAGCCAATAACTTAGAAATTTCCAGTGTAGAAGAAAAGGAAAGATTTCCAGTCAACAAAGCCAAAGTTTGATCACCATGCCCAAATATCTCCTCAGAGACTAAAAGCTCCTAATAATTACTCTCTCTACACATGTCACCTTACTTGACCGCTCCTCGGAAATAAAGAAAAAAAAAAAAAAGCTTGAAGTCCTAAACTTGTGAGATTGTGAGATTGTTTTCCAGATCATTTTCAGGAAAGAAAATGCTTTGCAAGTATGGAGGATTTCCTAAACTTGAAGTCCTCAAGCTCTGGGAGCTAGAGCTATTAGAGGAATGGAATATGGAGGAAGGAGCATTGCCTAATCTGAAAAACTTGTAAAAACTTGGAGATTAAGATCCTGCAAAAATTTAAAAGAATGCTTCCACATGCGGGCATGCTGGGGCGATGCATAAAACCCTCAGAGGAGTTAAAACTCACAGAAACTGCAGTGTTATGCACTGCGATGCATTAAAACCCTCAGAGGAGTAAAACTCACAAAAATGCCAGTGTTGTCATCAAGCCTGAAAGATAAACAAAATGAAGATTTGAATAAAATCGCGCATGTTCGCCATACTGCATAGAAGATTGATAATCCAGGAAAGAACTTCAACTATAGATAGTACTTAAGCTCAAATGCCAAGAAGATTCTTATTCAAGTGTTTGGAATTCAAGTCTTCTAAACGAAACACTTTTTTTTGTCTTTTTTTTATTAACTTCAGCCATGTTCTGTATTTAACCCGAATGGATAGGTCAGGCAAAGAACACTTGCAGGGTTGATCACCATAATTTATATCATGAGTTCAATAAAACAAACTCTCCAGGGTTAGCCCTTTTACCTTCGAAGGCGAGGGATTAAAAAATATTTTGATATAGAATTTTCAGTGTAAAAATTTTTTGAAAATATTGAATTTTCACTTTCTTTTCCTTTTCTACACCATTTTGTACATACAAAGGGCAAGGACGAGCAAATTTATCCATAGCGAGATTAAGAGAATCCTAAATAAAAAAAAATATTCATTTTGTTTTTTGTTCCAAAAGTTGAACTCAGATTAATAAGATGGAAAGTAAATCCATTTATTAATTGAGCTAATTCTTTAAATTAAAAATTTTGAAATATTTTAATAGTGATCCTTAATTATTTTTTGCAAAAACATTTAAAATACCAATTTTGTAAATAGCAATACCACATTTTTTATTCCCCTAAATTCACCTCCAAATCGCTTTAAGAATTACTTTATTCCCAAAAAAAAAAAAGAATTGCTTTATTAATATACAACATAGTGGATTCCAATTGTTAGAAAGACTTTGATGGAGTCTCTACAATTATAGTTTTTTAAGCTTGTCTATGCACCTTTATTTGCTTTTTTTTTTTTTACTATTTGGTGTTTGTTTGGAGTCTATTGGTCTCACTAATTCGGATTTGCGCTAGATAGGCCTACAAAAGGAGATAAAGCGCTCCCTCTTAGATATTTAAAAAAGATCGATACTAGGGCCGAACTCGAGAGCTTTTCCTCCCAAGTGTTTAAAAAAACTCCATACTCAGAGCTCAAACTTGAGAGCTCTGCTTTTTTTACTGATAAACCAATTACACAGAAGATTGCAAGTGATTTCTTAAAAATTTAGTATAAAAGAAAAAGAAGACTTCAAAGTGAATAAAGCCAGACTTTCATCACATGCCCATCTCATATCTCATATATAATAAAAGCAATTCATTAACCTATTTTGTATGGGTCTTTATGGTTGGATTTTGTACTATTTAGGGATGATTTTATTGAGTTTCTTAATAACATCTCAAAAAATAAAGTATTCTTTCTTATTATCAGTCAATTAGATGAGTTTTATAAGTAGAATTCTTTTTTGGGTGTCTGTTTGGCGAAATTAATTGTTTTGCTAGTTAGTGGTGCCTAACTATTAGCTTTTTTAGTAGTTGTTCATAAAATATTAAAATCTAAACATTTAAAATTCAAACGCTATATGAAAAAAATAGTGTTTAGCATTTTGATTGATAACGCTAAAAATTACTTAAAAAATTATTGCCGTGCACAGTTTGATATATCCTCCAATACATGAGTGACTCAATAATGAAATATTCTAATTGACAATTTAAATCATTTATTCAATTTTTTTAAAGCCTAAAATCTAATAATTTGAAAAAGTAAAAAGAAGAAATCTTTATTTATTTTATTGAGTTATCGACAATGTTATTATTAATTAATCACATAAATAGGGATTAGGGAACATATTCAATTATTATATGGATATTTCAAATTTTAGAAAATAATTAAAAAATAATAAACAACTTTTATTATGGGTGCTTTCTGAGCGTGCGTTCTATTTTATTGAACGGTCCATTGGCTTTTTATTTCTTTCCACATCTCATTTAATAAACAACTTTTATTATGGGTGCTTTCTGAGCGTGCGTTCTACTTTTATTGAAGAGGTCCATTGGCTTTTTAATTTCTTTCGCACATCTCATTTACTCTTTGGCTTTTTAAGCTTAATTCAATTGAAGCATTAAAAAGCTAAGGCTTCAATTTGTAATTTTTGTCTAATTTAGCTAATTAAAGCAAAATTAGAAAACTTGACTTTCTAAGAAATATACAACAAAATTATACAGATTCAATCAAATATATATACAGAAAATAATTAAAAAATAATAAACAACTTTTATTATGGGTGCTTTCTGAGCGTGCGTTCTATTTTATTGAACGGTCCATTGGCTTTTTATTTCTTTCCACATCTCATTTACTCTTTTGGCTTTTACTATATTCAATGAACATTAAAAAGCTAGGCTTCAATTTGTAATTTTTGTCAATTTTACTAATTAAACAAAATTAGAAAATTGACTTTCTAAGAAATATACAACAAATTATAAGATTCAAAAAATATATATACACAACAAATTGATAAAAAAATTGAAGATAAAATATATTTTATATTAAATTAATAAAAAATTAATTAAATAAAAAATTTTTTATTTTTTAGAAAAAAGCACTATTGAGGTAGCATCAAATTGGTGAAGTCACGTCAAATTTTCTTGTACGGTGGACGTTCGAGCCTTGTCAAAAAGAACCATTATAATTTTTTTTTAAAAAGAGAAATGCCCCTTGTGTGAACGTACTTCACTCTAGGATCTTGTATTTTTAAGCTTAAGTAGTCAAGTTTACTCCTCTGTTAAAAAAAAAATTACTTTTATTAAAAAAAAAGTAAAATTACTATTTTTAATAAACAAAATTACTTTTTTTCAAACAAATGAGACATAAGGGCAGAATTTGTCTACAGACATAATAATATGGGTTGTGGAAAAACAAGAAGTGATAAAAAGTTAACTTTGGAAAAAATGTAACAAAAGTTTGAACGAGGCACAAAGCAAAATTATAAAATATTAAACATTTTGATTAAAGTTGGTAATATTTTAAATGTTATGCAAAGGAATGGGACAAGCGGATCTAATCCCTTAACTGATTAAATTTAACTGAAATTTATTATTAATCGGCTTTAATTGAAATAAAAATTTAATCACTATTTACTCAAAATAACAACTGAAATATTTTTAATTTTTAATTTTATTATCTATTTAATCAAAATTAAGTAGTTTTAAAAGTCGGTTAATTTGATTAATTCGATTAAATTAACTTTTAATCGAATATTTAACCTATTACTGGAAAATTTAATTTTCTTTTAACTGAATTTTTAACCGAATATTTATTTACCTAATCGAATTAACCGAATTAATCGAATTAACTAAATTGACCGAAGCGAATGTTCACCCCTATCATAATTAATATGATAGCAATCATGTACCTTAATTTAGTTCCGATTTTTAATTAACATGAATCAATTGTTTCAATTTAAAATCCAATATTGCAGTTTAAGACAGTAGAACTTCCTATTTAT
This sequence comes from Jatropha curcas, assembly GCF_014843425.1. The sequence goes on from NW_023590757.1 coordinate 6,956, forward strand.
TTTTTATTTTATTATTATTTTTTAAATAAATTTTAAAACTTATCGTTACATTGGTAGTATTTTACAATTGTATTAGTCATTCATACTTCAAAACTAAAAAAAAAAAAAAAATTAAAAACTTAAATAAATTTTGATCTCAAACCGCAATCAATATTTTCAAAACCATTTAGAAAATCACCGGTTGGATTCCGATTGATTATATCCTGTTTCAGAATCAGAATCAAAATGAAAAAGAAAAATAAATATATCTTTCCAATAAAAACTCGAACAAGAAAGAAAATAATAATTTATAATTACAAAAATTTTGTTTCTATTATGGGAATTTTAAATATAAAAAAAAATTAAAAATGTTTTTTTTTTTCATTAAATTAGCAACTAAGTTATGCCCCTCTTCTCTTTTTCTACTGAACCCAGAGAGAGGAAGTGGGAATGGACATTCAGTCGTTTCCCATTGGCCAAACCTTCTATATACAGAGAAACCTATTCGTACATGACACACTCCATTTCTTCTTTTAGCTACCTTCTCTTCTTCTTCTTTTATTCGTCGTCGTTTCATCTATCAGATGGATCGGAAACTGGTTTCTTCGCCGGTGCTTTGGAAACTCTCCGATCTGCTGGTCAACGAGTCAGTTCCATTTCTAGGTTTGGAAGATGAGCTCGAAAGCATCGAAACTAAACTCAGAGATATTGTTAACTCTGAGTATTTCGATTGCAAAAGAGACCTTGCTTATGACATTGAAGAGGTAATTGATTTCTTACTAGAAAAAGCAGCTCAAAATACCCAAAAAGGAACCCTAGTTCAATTTTTTTCCTCTTTCGTTGATTCCATCGATCAACGCAAGCTTAGGAAGAAATTGGACCGTATCCGATTTGAAATCTTCCGCTCTACTGATAAATTAAGTCGCCGGAAAGGAGTTGAGCCATGGCCTAATCCTTCTTATTCGTCTTCTTCAGTAAGGAAGCAACTTGATGTGGGTGAGAGTATTATGTCCCCTGTGATAAGGAAAGTTATTGTCTTGGCCAGTCATAAACAAATTAGTCGTTCTGTTAGAAGACAAGCTAGATGGGTAAGAGATGAAATGAGATTCTTGCATGTGTTTGTTAAGGACTTGGAGTCAAAAGAGTTGAGAGGAGAAGAAATGGCTTGGATGGAGGAGGTTTCCTTGTTTTCTCGCTCTGCAGAGGATGTTATTGGGTTGTTCTTGTCTAAAAGAGAAGAAAGTAATACGTCTCTTTTCACAAATCTTGGTTTGGATACTTCCAAACTCAAATCGCAAAGGAAACTCCGGCGAGAGATGGATCAAATGAAGAGTAAAATTCAAGAAATCATCAAAAGGTTTGGTAAACTCCCACACCAAATGTATATTCCACCGCCAAGGTTTCCTCCAAATTTGCCACCACCACCTCCTATTCCTTTTCAACCCAACTTTCCTGGTCGATTTGTTCCTAATATACCAGGTGATGCTACTTCATTGTCTTCTTTTGATGATGATGATTTTGATGATTTTGATGAAATAGATGATGGAACTCCACCGCCTACTGACGAACAAGTTCAAGACGTTGGTGCTTTTGACGGCAATGGCGGTGCATCATCATCATCTTCTTCTCGCCGGGCTGAGATACCTGATGTTCCTATCTTCGACGCCAAAATGGATGATATTATGGAGATGTTGCTGAGAGATGATCCAAATTGTCTTACTGTTTCAATTCTGGGCATGGAAGGAATTGGTAAGACAAAACTTATTAAGTCAATTTATGAAAGTCCTGCTATTAGAGATCATTTCCCTCACCGTGTTTGGATTAGTTGGGTGCGTGACTCAAATATCAACCGCGTTATGGAACAATTAGTTGGTGCTCAGTATTTGAATATTAGAGTTGTAAACGGGGATTGGGATGATTATTTATGTAGGCTTAGGCGATTGCTGAATGATTTCTTGATGGATAAGAGGTACCTCATTATTATTGATGGGTTATCCTCAAAAGTATTATGGAATCAACTTGGGGCTGCATTTGATGGCCTATCAAATGGAACTAAGGTAGTTTTCATTTCGTCCAAATTAGGAGTGACTCCAGAAAGTAGTGAGAGAAATTTCACTTACAGATTGCAATTATGGAGTGATGATGACAGTTGGGCATTGTTTGTTCGTTCTTTGAATGTGAATATTCCCTTAGAGTTGCTAGAATTGAAAAAGAAGGAAATACTAAGAGTATGTGGCGGGTTGCCAAAGGCAATAGTGAAACTTGCAGAACTTCTGGCAAGGGAAAATGTATTTCCAGAGGATTGGTCAAGGGTGATTGACAAGTTCAATAAAGATGAAGGTTCTTGGTCAGGAACCTTGCAAGAGATCAACAAGAATTTGCCATTGTACTTGAGGAGATGTCTCTTTTATTTTGGATTATTTCCTGAACACTTTGAGATCTCTTTGAGAAGATTGATTGGATTGTGGGTTGCAGAGGGTTTTGGGCACCAAAAGAATGATAAAGAGTCTCCAGAATGTGTTTCTGAGAAATGTTTGATAGAGCTGGTAAACCGGAATATGATCCAAGTGACAAAGAGGAAGCTAAATGGAAAAATCAAAGCATGCCGCTTGCCTGATGCTCTGCGAGTTCACTGGCTCGTAAAAGCCAGGGAAGCTTTTCTGCAAGATAATGGCCATATTGGGGACAATTTGTCCACCAGCAGTGGTATAATACACCGACTTGTCGACCATCTTGACTGTAGACATGCCAGCTTTGATCATATTCATGGAGACAGCACTACTTCCTCATCTCTGTATACTTGCTACAGAGACACTGTTTCTTTTCTATCCTTTGATGCTCGAGAAGGAAGCAGACCTGGAGAAGATGTAGGTAATTTTCTTCAACGATGCATCTCTAACAAATGTTTCAGTTCTCTATGGGTGCTAGACCTTGAACAGGTGTACAAGCCAAAGTTGCCCAAGGCAGTGGGCCAATTAGCTCGCTTAAGGTACCTTGGCCTAAGGTCAACTGACCTGGAGATGCTTCCTTCATTCATCAGCAAATTGCTAAACCTTCAGACACTGGATTTAAAGCACACTCACATCAATGCGCTCCCAAGTTCAATCTGGATGATGAAGGAATTGCGACATTTATTCCTGGATGAGAGTTCTGGTTGCACATTTGCACCTCGACCAAAAGACAGCTGCTTAGTGGATATCCAAACACTCTGGGGTGCATTTGTAAATGAGGATAGCCCAGTTATAGATGGTCTGGACACATTTCTGAACATCACAAAATTGGGTCTTACATGCAAGAAAACGGAGCTTTCTCAGTCAGAGGCAATGTCCTTGCAACTGGATGCTGTAGCAAATTGGGTTCTCAAGCTAAATCATCTTCGATCTTTGAAGTTGAAATCATTTAACGAATTGGGTCAGCCTTCGGATCTACAACTAGAGTCTTTATCGGGTCACTTGGATCTCTCTAGTATACATTTGGTTGGAAACCTAAAGAATCAGAATCTTGTGTCAGAGTTCCCACAAAACCTTATTGAACTCACTTTGTCAGCATCTGGACTTGTAGAAGACCCAATGCAAATGTTGGACAAGCTTCCAAGCCTCAGAAATTTGAGATTATTCTCTGGGACATTCACTGGGAAGAAAATGGTTTGTAGTTCTGGAGGATTTCCTAAGCTTCAAGTCCTCAAATTGTGGGAGCTAGAGCCGCTAGAGGAGTGGAATGTGGAGGAAGGGGCACTGCCTTGTCTGAAATGCTTGGAGATCAGATCCTGTACAAATTTGGAGATGCTTCCTGATGGATTGCCGTATGTTAAGACCCTTCACAAACTAAAATTAACAAATGTGCCTCTGTTGTCAGCTAGGATTAAGGATAATCTGGGTGAGGATTGGGATAAAGTTGCTCATATATTGAATATATATACAGAAGATGGATAATGCTGCACAGAAAGTCAAGTACCACAAAGTGTGTAGTCTTCTTCATATACGACTTTTGATTATAGTAATTGCATTTATTTCAGTTTATCTAGCTAGCAACCATTTTTCTACAATTAAATTGCTTGTTAACAACTCCAATTATTTGTTTTGAAGGGATTCGTCTGAAGCTTCATGATTCCGACCTAATCATTGGCAGTACTTTTCATTCAACTGAAGGTCTTCTTCTAGCTTCTACTCTTTTGCTTAATGTAAATAGTAAATATGTGGCGAACAACACCACCGTTTATATATATATAATAATAACAGGGGCATATGAAATGGTGAAAAATGTTGCTAGCTAAGATGAATTTGGATGAAAATTTTGTAACTGTTGATGGTTCTTTGTGGAATGTGTCATTTTTTGGCTATATATTAGTCAGCTGCAGCCATGTATTAGTTTGCTAATTTGAAGCATAGCTCTTGCTGCTACTGATTTTGTCAAGATTATCATCATTGTCACCATTGTAATTTCATTTTGGTGGTTGCCAAAATTTCACTGTTGCTTGCGCTAGTGTTCCTCTTTTAACTTTCCCTGAAATTTTAATATCATTTACTTCTTACCTGTGTTTTTGCTACTTAATTTTTCTGTGTCCTTAGTATAGTAATTAAGGTGGAGTTCGATGATAGCTTTTTTTTTTTTTTTTTTTTTTTTCACTGAAGGTCTTCTTCTAGCTTCTACTCTTTCTGGCTTAAATGTCAATAGTAAAATAATGGTTGGGAGCGAAGGCAACACCACCGTTTTAAATATATAGTATATATTATAACAGGGGCAATAATAATGGTGAAAGTTGCTAGGCTAACGATGAATTTGGATGAAAATTTTTGTAACTGTTGATGGTTCGTTTGTGGAATTGATGCATGTTCATTTGGCTATACTTATTAGTCAGTCTCTGCAGCATGTAATTAGTTTGCTAATTTGCAAGGCATAGCTCTTCGCTCGGCTACTGATCTTTGTCAAGATTAATCATCATTGTTTCACCATTGGTACTTCATTTTGCGTGGTTGCCAAACCTTTCAGCTGTTGGGGGCTTGCGCTAGTGTTTCCTCTTTTAACTTTCGCCTGAAATTTTAATATCAATTTACTTCTTGTAACGCTGTGGTTTTTGCTACTAATTTTCTGTTGTCCTTAGCTATAGTATTAAAAGGTGAGTTGCGATTGATAGGCTTTTTTTTTTTTTTTTTGTTTTTTTTTTTTTTTTTTTTTTTTTTTTTTTAATGAAAAATTAATCCACGTAAAATTTTAACATTTAGCTTTTTATGAAAAACTATTTAAATAATTAATAGCTAAATGTTGTTAAAACACTATCAAAACAATCAATACTAAAACTGCTAATATTAGAGTTTCTAACTTAAATTTGTATTTTCTTTTCTTTTATTATTATTTTTTTTAATATTTGGACATAGATGACATGTTAGCAAGCAATGAGATAAACTTAGTTTCAATTAGCTCAAAGTTTGAATTTCAAATTTTCAATAAGCAATTTGGCAGAGAAAAATCAATTGGACCTAATTGGATCAAATGAACAAAATTCAAAACCAATATGATGCTTTACCCAATTTCCAAAAAAAAAAAACAAAAAGAAAAAGAAAAAGCAAAAGAAAAAGTATGTAGCAACATCAACACAACGTTTAAGGTAATTTTTAATATTTCATAATAATTCATGAATAATTTTTTGATACTTATTTTTTTAACAAATTAACGAGCCTTACTCGTAATATAAAAAACCGCAGCTATTTTTACGGAATATATATATATTTTAAAAAATGCCATATAAATAGTTAATAATTAACAGATAATAGATTTTTTACTATCAAAAAATTAACAGATAATAGATGCTAAAAATGCTAAAAATGTAAATATAATAGCTTTTCTAAGAAAATATTAGCCGTTTTCAAGGAAATATTAATTATAAATTCAAATAAAATTAAAATAGTTAAAGAAAAACTATAATTATGTTTTTGTGTTCCTTTATTAATGTGGCAAATAATTTTGGATTTTCTTCTCCTGGTAAATTGGAAATTGATATATTTATATGTTTTTTCTTTCTTTTTATATATATATTTAAAATTTTAAAAAAAAAAATAAAAAGACAAGATAAGTATTTAGAGAAAGCAAAATGAATTACATTCTGTGAGACCTCTTTTTGTTTTCCTTTCTTTTCCTTTTTGAAAGAAGCTTTACACTTCGTTAATGCTCACAGTATAATTTAATTTTTTAATTATTCAAACATTTTAACATTAACTCTTTCCATTTTATTAATATAAAAAGATAAAATTTTTAATTTTTAAATAATAATATATAATAGGATAAAGCTTCAAGGTTTTATTAATTTATTTTTTTGTTCAATTAAGTAATTAATTAATGAATAAAAAAAGAGGGAAAGTAAAAAAAAGAAAAATGCCAAATTACCAAAGGCCCCAACTAACAGAAGTGAGCAGAGCATTTATGGTTGGATAGAATGGCACGTAAAGTCAGACTGTCACCCGACACCGGTTCACCCAGTAAATTTCCTCTGCAGCCTCTCATTACTGGAATGGAATCCTCCTCTGTTTCACCAGTTGCCGGTCAAGACAAAATGAGCATTTTACAAAAGATGAAGCTAATGCAAGCTAAAAGCTTTAAACCCTGATTTCTGTGATCTAATTGTCTATTTATTTTCAGGGTTCGTAGAGAATTCTGATTTCTCAGCGACCCTTTTCATCCCTGCAATAAAAGGTTTGAGCTTGTTGGCTAAATTTGATTGGCATTTCTTTCTTTCTTAATCTTTTTGGAGGGATTTTGGTTGTGATTTTTTATTTATTAATTGACTGTCTTTTTCCCTAAAAATCTAGTAGGTTCTGACAGCTGCCCTTTATGGGTATATTGCCATATTGAGACTCACGCCTGCATATTGATGACAAGTTTTGTTTTCTTTGTTATAAGGTGGTTCCTTGGTTCTGATTTTGCTAATTTGTAATTTGCTTAATTATTTGCTGGTTTTCCTTTGAATTGTTAGTGTAATTCCCTGCAAATGTTGTTTTCGTTAAAAAAAATTTTTTGGGTTTGTGGTAGTTTATTTGGTTATTTTGTTTTCTGTATAATTATGGTGTCTGTTTGTGTATGTTTATTGGTAAAACAGTTGGATTTAGAATTTGCTTTTCTAGTTTCTGTTTGGAAGAACATCAGGTTCTCAGACATACAGGGTTATATCTAATTACATAAGCACTTAACAAGTTCTTGATGTTAAACTTTTCGAGTTCAAAACAGCCTCGAAGAACTTTTCTCAGAAATTTAGTAATGTTGAGGTTTTGAAAGAGTGACTTTCTTAGTTATTTGATAGGTGTAAGTTTGTTGTTTTTGCTCTATTCATGTTATCTTATGACAAAATAGTTTTGTTTTACAGTTGGTTCTGTAATATATAACACACTAAGAGATTGTTTCTTTCCTGCTATTGAATTTATTTTTATGATGAATTTCCACATTGTTTTGATCTGTAGTAACCTATTTTTGGTGGGGTTATCTATTGTTGATCCAGAAGGGAAAGAAGCATTTCTTCATTTTACTTGTCCCTTGATAATCCTTTAAAGGCGTCGAGGATATTTTCTTTGTCTTCTATAATTTATTATTGCTTTTATGATCAATAATTTTTGTTGCAAACTCCAGTACTGGATAAGATCGAGAATTTTGCTCATACTCTGATTGTTACTTTGTGCAATCTTTTCCATCTGTTTTCTTCTTTTTTGTAAAAGGAAAGAAAAAGAAAAGTAATAAAGGGAGGTGGGGAATACGGTGGTCCTGCATGTGGTTTTATGCCAACCAACAACCAGGCATTTTTCTTTTGCACAACCTATGGTGATAGATATCAAACAAAAAGTTTTGGCAGTAATTAAATGAAAAAATAGCAATTTGTGTTCTAGTTTAAAAAAATGATTTTCTACTTTTCCCTGTATTAGTTCTCTCAAAAGGAGGCCATTTTGACTGGTGGAATTGTCTTGAAGAAATCACGAGTTATAAGCAACTGTCAAATGCTTGTTCTCATAATCTGCATTTTGTGCACTTTCTTCTATTCATTAGTCATATGTTGCCTCCTAGCTTTTGCACAACTGATTGGGTAGTACTAGTTCATGTATTTTTCATTATTTGTTTTGCTTTTGGTGTATCTGGTGAATGTTTTGAAAGAGGTCTGTGTGTGTTGTTGAATATAAATGTTTGCCTCCATTGCTTATATATTTTGACCATATGATTATCTGATGCATCTATTTCAAACAGGAACATATGGCCAGTCCTGGTGACAGAAGTGAGTGTGGTTGGATAGAGAGAATCAAATCAGAGGGAGCTGTTCCCCTGCTCGAGCCAGATAATTGCCCAAATGGTTGGGCTTCCCCTCCTGGAGACAAGTTCATGGTTAGAGGACCAGATTACTTGACAACTAAGGTTAAAATCCCTGCAGAAGAATATCTTCTAAAGCCTCTTGGTTTTGACTGGATTAAAGGTTCTACTAAGATTGGGGAGGTTTTGAAAAATCCAAACAGTCGTGTGAGAAAGGTTATTGATAATGAGTTTCCGCCAGGTGATAAGCCTTTCATTTGGGCATTCAATCTACAAATCCCTAGTAAAGATAATTATAGTGCTGTGGCCTATTTTGTTTCCAAAGGACCAATTCCAGAAGGATCTTTGATGGATCAGTTCTTGAAAGGGGATGATGCGTTTAGAAACTCAAGGCTTAAACTGGTAGCCAACATTGTCAAAGGTCCCTGGATTGTAAGAAAGGCAGTTGGAGAGCAGGCTGTATGCATAATTGGTCGTGCCCTTACCTGTAAATACTGTATAGCAGATAATTTTTTTGAAGTAGATGTGGATATTGGATCTTCTGTTGTTGCTAGTGCAATAGTTCATCTTGCATTTGGTTACATTACAATGCTAACTGTCGACTTAGCTTTTCTCATTGAAGGTCAGACCGAATCAGAGCTTCCTGAAAGACTCTTAGGTGCTTTCAGATTCTCTGACCTGAACCCTGCTTCTGCTTGCTCATTCGAGCCATTGTCATCTGGAAGTGCAGGTAGTTTGCAGTCTTCATTGCCAACACGTTTATGGAAGTCTCTTGGACAGGGGTTTTCTCAATTTCTTCTTCCTGGTGCTCAAGACAATGGCTCTACCGCCCGCTTACCACATGCTAATGGAAATTCCAATCATGAAGACTGTAGTGAAGATATAAAGAAATGGTAAGAGTTTTAAAAAATGGTTGTCGCAAATATTCATAGCTGTGAGCAAAGTCAAGATTTAAATTTTTCACATTTGGTGCTATGAAATGGAACTCGTGAAAACACTATTGGTCTTTTGTTTTTAGCTGAAGGATGTTTTACAATGTTTGAAATAAGTCTCTCTACGAGTGAGCTTTGGGTTAATATAGTACAGGAGCTTTCTCCATGGCTGTGACATCGTGAGTTCAAACGTCATTGGCAGCCAAAATTAAGCCAAAAAAAGGCAACTCTCCTTTTTTTACATGGCTTCATTGAACTATAGGCATGCTCGCACTATGTCATTTAATATGTTTGGTATGGGAACTAAGTGCTGGGATTTTCATTTAATGACTTGCTTTCAACTTGTGGACAGTTTTGTTCACTGGTGAACCCATTTGTTGCCTCTGAGTCTGTCATCTAACACCGTAGTAAGCTTTATACAATTCTTTGTTTATTTATTTATTTATTTATTTTTGTCTGTTTCTCCATTACTTTTGTTTACTGTCATCTTTCCTGCTTACTAATGGATTATATGGTCTTATTTCCTGAGGTTTTCTTTTCTCATATCTGCAAAATATTCAACCTCAAAAATTTGTTTGCCGGGCTGCATTCCTGGTTCATTTTTTTTTTTTTTTTTCCAAAAAAAAGAACTTTAACAATATGGCCCACTTTATATTATGTCAAGTATTTACCTCTGCAAGTAAAAGCACTTAAGCTCAGGTTAGCTTTATTGTGTGAGCCAAGTTTTGGAGTAATGGTGGAGTTAAAAAATTCCTAGTTTATCATTTTATTTGTCAGACAATGTTTTAATGAATTCCTGAACATGATTTAAATTCCAGATAGTGACGCTAGATTTTCAGGATTCTCTCTGTTTATTTGATCTCCCTATATTATATTTATTATTTTTCTTGAAATTTAGTGGTTTTGGAATTACTAATACATGTCACTGTATCAAAACATGGAGTTGAAGTTTTCTTTTCTTTCACATGAATATTTTCCCCATAATTGATTGCTGCAAATTACAATATTTGCAGATGCATAAGCTTCTACTGATGGAATGTGCATAATATTGCTATGGGAGAAGGTTATTTTTAGACGTTGCAGGATGATTGAAGCAACACAAAGCATCCAATGTTCATAGCATCTGCTGCTTGATCACTGGCCGTACCATTTGATTGTTGTGATTTGCTGCAGTTCGTGGATAGACTGTATGGAGTTAGCAGTTGATGAGTTGGATATTAATTGTTGACACGATAGTAAATTTATCGATAGATAGCTCATTTTTATAAACTCATTTCTTTTTATAATTTAATGAATACATAACAAGTATAAAAAGAGTACTCATTTGAAAGCTTGAATTTGTTGATTTGGCTGCTGGCTTTGGTTTCATTTAGTTTATAAGATGAAGATACAGAGGATAAATTTTAGACATGAAATTTCCCCTTTGATTACTACTGGTACTAATGCCTTTCTGCTTCCAAAATTTTCTTCTTTTTTTATTTTTCCAAAGGGTTCTGCTTCCAAATTCAGTGGGTGGTTACTTTGCATATGAATTTGGATGCGAAGGAACCATTTGTGTTCTGAACAGAAACTAAAAAAATCAATATATATTCAGAAAAAAATTGGCAAAATTGGATCAATGGGCAAAAAAAATATCCTTTGAGTTGCTTAATATATATTTTGGTCCATGTTTCAGGATTAGAAATTTTAGTCTCTATATCTGAGAACTAAAATTATTGATTTTGAAACAATAAGAACCAAAGTGCAAATTACAATAATGGTATATACAGAACATATTGCCCTTTTCTAATTTTTTCTTTCATTAAATATTTCTGCGTGCAAATTAATGATTAGTAGGAGCTTGTCCCCAATTCACTTTAGGGGACTACTAATACTTTATATGCTAGACTTTAGCATCTTCATCTGAAGAGTTGAAGAGCCATCCTCTAACTAAACACCAAAAAGAAAATGAGGGTAAAAGAAAAGAATTTGAGAATAATACAAGAAAACTTAACCCAGGATAAACGATTGCAACCATAAGATTCTTCCAAACCAAATTCTCATATAAAGCAGAGGAGACTTGTAGGAGAAGTTACAAAGTCTATCACATTGTTGCAATTCTTTTCTCTTTTAAAATGATCTCTCAAGTTTTAAATTAAACTAAAAAACAATATATGTTTGAGAACAACATTCTTTTTCCAATTTATGGCATCAGGATTCAGAACTCACTTATAAGTTATACCTTAAACTTTTCTCTAGAAAATAAGATCTCCTATTTCACATAAAGAATGGAGTTTGGGCATATGTGCAAGTGTCATGCTTGCCTCTGTGAGGGGATTTGTATATTTCTGGTGCATCTAGGATATATATCCTTACGTAAGTATAACTGTCTAAAGAGCACTATCCAACCATATCTTCAACAAAACTAGAATAAATACACAGCAAAACATACTCATTGCATTATGTATTGTTCAATAATCAGAATGGTCATAAAAGATTACAGAACCCTATGCATGAAATAACAACATCAAGATGATATTTAAAAAAGAAACTAGAGCACAACTAACATATGAAAAGACCAAGAGCAGAATGCATTTCTTTTGTGAAATTCATTTATATGATTTCTGGAAATTTGTTTCAACAATATACTAGGTATTCAAAAATGGAGACAATGAGATCCAAAAGACAAAGGAATTCGGGAAGGAGTAAAAAAAAAAAAAATCTGCAGTACAATAAACAAACCACAGGGTGAGGATGATTACTTGTAACCTCACAAATCGCTTTTGACAACAACTTGCTCTAAGGATTCTTCGCGAAGATAAAACGTTTATCAGACATTAAGCAACTTCAACACCTTCAAGTGGTAATGCACTCATCTGCAAGGTTCTACCACTCCCAAGAAACCGTACAGAAGGCAGTGATGGATCAGTAACAGATTCAATCTCAAGAAAGTTAAAATCATAAGCACCAGAGCGCTTCAAACTGAACACAAAAATGACCACAATCCATCCCAACATTGAGATTGCCCAGAAATTGTTCATCCCATGAATCAAACCCCAAGCAATAGCATACCCAACAATAATTCCTGACAAATGACCTAGAAAACTTGCTTGTGGAACAATAATTGATGTAAAAATTAATGATTCAAAAGGTGCAAAACTGATGGGCAGCGAAAGAAACCCAAAAAGATTCAACTTTGAGGAGGGTTGCTTCACGGAAAGAATCGTCATCCATCCGAAAACCACACAAGAATACCCAACAGCTGTGACTCTTCGAAAGTAGTCTACCTTGAATCTTTGTATCAATATATGGTACATTCCCAATACTAACAGCCCAGATAACACGACTAGCACAAGAGTATAATGAAGATAATATGCCATGCCAAGGCCCATATGCCCCAATTGTTCTACTATCCCAAGACTCCACAATGCACTCATATTGAAAACAAGATGAATAACACTAATGTGAGAAAAAGCTGAAGTGATTATCCTCCAATGATGCCCTTCAATGGCAGTTTCATAACTTAAGCCCACATGTGAGTACCCAATATTTTTCTTCTGTATATAAAACCAAATGGCACTGCAAATCCCTATTATACAACTCGTAGCTGGTTTTTCCAAGATCTCATAAAACAATGGCTTCCCCATCTGTAACAACCTATAACCTTGTCTCTTTAGAATATTTTTATCTCTTCCTGACTTGAAGCTGAGTTCTTTGAACTCTCAAAAATGAAAATACCATATCAAAAAATTTCCACTCAACAACAGCTGCATTCAACTCTTGGGTTTCTTAAAACCAAACTTTATTAGAAAATGCAAAAAACCAACTCAAATCACACCAATTTCAAGAGACCCAGATCAGAATAAACCCCCAAACTGCTAAAATTTACACATTGAACCATCTAAACAGGAAAAAACCCCGACAATCAAAACTAGAAACTAATCAATTTCATCGAAATCAAGAGAAAGTTCTATGTACAATAATGGAAACCCAAACGGTACTGAGATTTCAAAATTTGCAAATCAAGAACGATCAAGAAAAAACGAAGCGTTGGCAAATAGTGTTTTGAGCGAGCAAGAATAGGAAGAAACTAGGGCTTTAGAGAGATATGGGTTTCTCACCTGGCGCTGCAAATCGATACGGGGTTTCCTTTTACTGTTAGCTTCCTGGTTTTTCTGGTCGTTTCTTTGCCATATAAACATATAGATAGTAGTAATTGTATGTCTAAATTCTGAAAGTTGTAAATTATAACTTTATATGTAACAGTTTAACCGTTCTTGTTCTCGCGGAAATGACTAAACTGCCCTTGGCCCTTATGCAGTTCAGGCCCTTATGCAGTTCATTTGTTCATAATTATTTTAATAATTATTAATTGTCTTATTAGTATTTAGCCGATAGTTGTTATGATATTTTTTCATAAAATGTTAAAAGACGTTTTGTTATCGAATAATATAAAAAATAGGTAAAAGTTGTGGCCGGTCTAATCAACCAAATTAACAAAATTAATCCATTATTCTCAAAAAAAAAAAAAAAAAAAAATTTAGCCGATAGTTGTTACTGTATATTTTTTTCATAAATGTTTACAAGAGACGTTTTGTTTATCGAACACACACACACACACAATAGGTAAAAGTTGTGGCCGGTCTAATCAACCAAAATTAACAAAATTAATCCATTATTCTCAAAAAAAAAAAAAAAAAAAGACAAATATGTATGTCAATCACTTCTTCTTTTATTAGACATATATAAAGTTAACATTAATAATAATAAGTTATTCTCTTAAAAAACCACTCGGATACAAAATTGAAAAACGAAATCAAACATGTCTATTGACCGTCATGAATGAACAAGGAAACCAACTCCCCAGAATTATCCTCAACAGAGAAATCCTCTCTAACCCACAACAACGGCATGAACCAAAACGACAAGGTAGTGTGGACTGCTTAAAGTAAAAGAAGAATGAATAGCAGCATGTGTAAGAACAAAGCAAATAGACCACTCCTCTCACTAGCGTCTAGCGACACAAATGATAAAACTATCACCATAGGCAAAACCGTGTAATAGCAGACTTGAGAATACCAAATGCATCACACAGCATATATGTGAAGTATGAATAAGCTAGAATTCATGGGACCCTAGATGTCAACTAGCGATTAATAAGTCAATAGGAGGTACAACAGATCCCTACGGACCACAGTCAAAATTTCGAAACTTCCAGTAAAGATTAAGGAAGCACCTACGGTGCTGAATTAGGCGGGTAAAAATGGTAGAGTACTAAAGTAAACGTGATTCCACAACAAAATGTGGAGAGTGGCAAGATCGCAAAATGGTCGTAAGTGTTTTCTTATAATTCGTCTCGTACGGTTGCGAAGCTGCATCATAGGGAGAATGGAAAGGGGAATTACTTGGATAACGGGGAGATATCTTATGTCGCGAAGACCTGACATCTGCACACGCACAGCTTGAATTCGGTTGGTCTCAGAGAGTTAGACAACTGCTCGCTTTGATGTCTCATGATGAGACAGGCACCACTAATTTGCCTGTGCATTGAACAGCAAGGTATACATATCGGATGATCTTCCTATGGAGACGTCAGAATTTTTTCTCTCTCGAGGAGAGTGAGGAGTGTACTACGCAAGAGAGTAGTGATGAGCGAAAGAATATTTCATAGCACAACCTTTCGAGAGAACCATTATCACCGGAGCCATTAGCACTCACATTTTGTTTTTTAATGTCAGAATGTACTAGTAACTTGTTGATCCTACACTAATTCACCACTAACAGACTGTATTACTTGTGGTATAGCACAAATACGAATAATTGTGGAGTTCTCGCATCACATTATCAGATATATCTGTTCCGTTTACAAGGAACACATTTCCTTCGGTAATAACCTTATTTTCTCTTGATGCTTTCTGAGAGTCTCACACATAAAAAAAAAAAAAAAAAAAAAGACAAATATGTATGTCAATCACTTCTCTTTATTAGAATATATAAATTAACATTAATAATAATAATTATTCTCTATAAAACACCACTCGGATACAAAAATTTGAAAAACGAAAATCAAACAATGTCTATTGACTCATGATGAACAAAAGGAACCAACTCCCCAGAATTATCCTCAACAGAGAAATCCTCTCTAACCCACAAAACGGCATGAACCAAAACGACAGGTAGTGTGGCTGCTAAAGTAAGAAGAAGATGAATAGCAGCATGTGTAAGAACAAGCTGAACCATAGTAGCAATAACTATCAAAGGCAAAACTATACGTTTATCCAAAATTTTATGGATAATGTTAGAATTTGGGACACCACTTAATAGCAATAGGTACAATGATCCTACATAAGTCATAATTACCAGTAAAATTAAGGACACCTTACGTGCTGGAATTAGGGTTATGAAAAGTACGATCCAAACAAAATGTGTGTAATATAATGCAAAATGGTGTAAGTTTCTTATAATTCGTAGGGCAGCTGCATCTGGGTTTGGAGGGATATTGAAGGGGCAGACTAGTCGGAACTCCGCACGCTTGAATTCGTTCGAGTTAGCTCCGGTTGAACCTTTCGACGAGTCGATGTCTTCCAGGAAGGCTGATTTTGGGGCGGTGGTTCCAATCTGCCTTTGAATTGCTCCGGAGCTAGCCATTTTGTTTTTTAATTCAAGTATATATTGTATTTACAAGTTTTGTACAAGTTGTGGTGTGCCATTTTATATATGCTGTACAAGGAAAATTCAACTTTTCTTGATGTCTCATTTTTCTTAATATCCTTTCAAAAAGAAAAAATTACGGTATAGACCCTATAGTTTATGAAATACAATTAGTTCGTCCATATATTTTTTTTTATACATATTTTTTGCTTCCATTATACTATTACATCGTTCTATTCAATTTTTGCATCTTTTCCATTAAATCAATAAGAAAAACAAAGGTCAATGGGAGAAATATTAAAATTTTGATACCAGAAACTTACAATATGATCTATGTGATTTGAGAAATACAGCTAATTTGTTATTGTGTTTTTAAAAATTTATCAAATTTGAGAAAATATAAAAACAGTATTTCCGTTATTCCATAAGATACTAAGATATAAGAAACAGACAGAATGATTTAGTAGTGTAATGGAAGCAAAACACAGAGAAAATTAGTCTATTTCATAAGGAAGTATTAATTATATTTTTCAAACTATATGAACTATAATGTAATTTTTCCTCTGAAAATGACTGAAATAGTAAGAATTTAATTGAAAAAAAAAAAAAAAGAAGACTTGACCTAGTCTATGAAATGGATATGGAAGACTTTGAAAAATTTAGTGGATGTGATCATTTGCGTGTTGAACATGTCCTGTTTTTTCAGTAGGAAATTTCTACTCACCTCAGTATCAAATCTGTGGACATGTGCCATTTGGGTTTTATTGACAATTTTGATACGGATAATTTTATTTTATTATTACTAATTTATTGACATTTTTAACTAAATGGAAATTAATTTTTTAAATATTTATTTATACACAACGGCTATCACTATATAATTGTAAAAAACATTAACTTTTATCGACAAGGTTTAATTAGTCTTTTTACATCCTATTAAAAATATGATAACAGGAGATTTTATATTCAAGTTCTTCTACTATATAAGTTTTTATGAATTAAATACAATTGAGAAGAAATTAATAATAATTATAATATATTTGAAGTATAGTAAATTATTTTTTGTTGTGATTTTGATCAAATGAGTTTAATTGTGTCTAAAAATAAATTATGGTAAAATAGTTACTTTTGGATATTAGTATATAAACTTTTTTTTCCAAAAATACTTAATTTTTTTTAGTCATTGTTAGAGCTTTTGTATATATAAAATATGGGTGAAATTTTTTATTTGATTTTTGTTAAAATATTTTTTATTACATAATATATAAAACAGGATGCTGAGAAAAAGAGGTATTATAAGAAAAAAATAATGAAAAAATAATAACATTGAATTAATTGAAGTCTTAATAAATTATTCAATTGAAATTATCTTCTATTGAGCATTACATCTTTTAATATATATAAATTATTCAATTTTTTCCTTAAATTTATATTAAAGATAAAATTATGCATAAATGCTTAGACAAGGAAAATTTTTGTTCATACTTGAGAAGTTGAGTGTGTAAATTCATTCCATGCTTTTTCAATTAGTTAAACATTTTCCATGAGAAAAAAAGAAAAATGGAGTATCACTTACTACTTTCCTTATAATAAAATATTTATTTCATAATGTTGAATGAGTATTCTTTTTCCATTTATAATAATAATAATAAAATAATGATGGTGTCCTTTATTATCCCATTTCAAAATTTACATTTCTGTGCCCAAACATTCCTTTTTCTAAATACATGGTTTTTCAACTTTTTTTGTCTGGAAAAGTGGAAAAAAAAAAAAAAAAAACTGGAAAGTGGAAAAAAAAAAAAAAAAAAAGAGGAGAAAAGAAATAATACGGAAAATAATAAAAAATTGGAATTTCTTTTCTTCGAGAGAATTAAAAGAAAATAAAAATTATTTTTTTAGAAGAAATTAAAGATAGAATTCTATAAGAGGAAACTGTATGGCAGATTATGAAATACAGATCAAATATGTTTCTAATATTTTTTGTATAGAAAATCTAAACCGTTAAATCTAACGAAAAAAAAAAAAAAAAAAGAGGAGAAAGAAAATAATACGGAAAATAATAAAAATTGAATTTTCTTTTCTTCGAGAGATTAAAAGAAAATAAAAATTATTTTTTTAGAAGAAATTAAAATAGAAATTCTATTAAGAGGAAACTGTATGCAGATATGAAATACAGATCAATATGTTTCTATATTTTTGTATAGAAAATCTAATATTAAACTACTTATAGGTTTGAAGTATCTGATTGAGTTAACAAAGTATAATATTTGCGTCATCGATTGCTCGCTCCACTTGGTAGCTATTCATAGCATTTTTTGATTCCGTAATCTTTCTACAAGTTCGATCTGACTACCTTTAAATTTCTTCCTTCTATTGTAGAGGAGATCTACATTTGTTTTTGCATAACTATCCAAATAACGAAAAATGCTAGACAAAATCATCATAATGGTGATAACAATAACTCAAAACTAGATCCGAGAATAAAATTTCAAAATATGGGCAACAATAAATCCCAAGATATGGACGACAATAACTCAGATATGTGGATTATTTGTAAAAAAAAAGAAAAAAAAAAAAGAGAAAGGGTTGACCACAGATGAGAGCTCATGGGTGGCTGCCCGTGGAAGAAAAAAAAGAGAGCTTTTCAAGCTTTTAGGCTTTGGATCAAATTTTTATTTTTTTCCTCTAAGCCAACAAATTCAAATCTCTCTAATTTAGAGAGAAATTGAAGGAACATATGTTAAATTTGAGAAATTACTTAATACTAATTTATATTTTATTTATCTAGTAAAGATAATGGTAAATAAATTCTAAATATAACAAATTTGTCTTATTTTGCATTACATTTTTAAAAAAGCAAATTAAATTACAACAACTTTTCCATTGGAAACATACTTCCCCAATGAAAATATTAACCTTTGATACATATTGTTTGATCAAAATATTAAAATAACACAATATCAAATCATTCTCTACTTTCAATCTCACTTTAACTAAGATGAGCCAAGTAGAGTCACAATAATCACTAAAATAAGTACTAAACATCTATTAGTGACACTATGGAGCAACTTATAGGAATTAGACACTATCCCTAACCTTAACCCCAACATTAATACATAGGGTGAAGCCATATAAGTCATAATGACCATACAAATCAAAGAAATTGTATGCCATTGCCTTATAATAAAGCTAATAAAGAGTAGAACCCACAAAAAATACGAACAATATGATAAAAATTGACCTAAATTTTTTGTCAGACTCGAACTCTTCGATTCATCCAACGAAATTGCAGAAGCGGCTACTCCGATGGTGCTTGGCTTTCGATTATCTCCATAACTAGCCATTTCTTTGATTTAGAGGTATAAACCTTTGAAAGATCACTATAAGTTGGAAATGTATGTGCTTTTGTTAGAGCTTTTCTATGGTATATATATATATAGCATGGATACAACCCTAGTTTATAATATGTTTTGTCTAGTCAACTATGCAAGTCTTGGAAGACTTTGAAAATGGAAATGCCATTAAAATGCTCCTATTTAATGACAAGAAGTCCAATTTTCCATTATTATTTATTTTCATATCAATTTAGGTGCAAATATTTAAATAAATAATTAAATATATATATTTTTTCAAGAAATTTTCCAATTAAAACAGCTGTATTTCATGTTAAATCTAAAATCTAGATAATTTCTCTTTTAGGACCGTGTCTAACATGGCCAAATATATTTTTCTTCTCATTTAGATACGGTCCTAAAAGAAAATGAAAGAGAAATACTATTTAATAATTAGACCTTTAAATTATTTAGTAATAATAATTATATATGACTTTTAAAACGGTATCGCATTAGTTATATATCATTAAATATTGAAATTAATATTGTATATTATTAAATAGATATCATTAAACATAACTTCTGATTTTTTTTTATTTTTAGAAAAAATTTGGTAAAAATACATCATATTTAAGTAAAACTAAATTCAGTAATTAATATTTAAATAATATTGAATTACGTTAAATAAAATAAAAATTATTTGCACATAATACGTCAAGACTTATTTTTTTCAGAGACTTTAATTAAAATATCTCCAATGATTTTTATTCTTTATTTCAATATAAAGTTGCAAACAAAAGTTGTTCTAAATAGCAGTATAATTCATGATCCTGTTGGAGATGAGTTATGGTTGTTCCGGCAACGGATTAGTGACCGGAGAAGCTAGAGAAGCGGCGGTTTAAGAACGTTTATCCAAACCTTCACTCCTTGGTTGCAACGCCCTGGTTTTCCAGAAATGAAGTATATCAGGCCTAGGGTAGGAAGATTGATTGCTGTAGGACTCTTATTGTGTGCTTGAATTGGATTTTTACTCTCGCATGCGTAAAAATCTTCTTTAGATACTTGAAGTACATTGTCCTCGCTAGGCTCATAAACAAAAACTGCAATTAAAATAGATGCAATGTTAAAAAGTCGATTAAGCAGACTAATCAAATGCATTCCGATAGATCATTTCACTAATGTAAAGAGTGAGAGAGCTCTCTTAGATTAATAATCTAAGAGCCGAATATTTGTCTTATAATACTAATTCGACTTCCTGATTACAGTTTTCATCTTTTCAAATATTTACGATATCTTATACCATTTTCTAAAGAAAATATAAATTGGGAAACAAAAAAATCAATTAATATGAATTTCTTATTATTGGAATTCAAAAGAAATGGAGGCAATTAGCAACTTACTCAAATTATCTCCAACTAAGATGAACTTCGAGTTTGCCCACGCTTGTAACTGGGTTTTGGAATTCCACCCACCATTTGGGGCTCCAACTGTGAGATTCCATGCCATAGCTACTTTGAGTAGCATACACATAATAATACCCAAGCTCATGATTCTTTTCATAATACCCATGACTAAGAAATTTTGAATTAGGGCAAAGCAGAAGAGAACTACTTTCTTTCTTTTTGAAACATTTGGGTTCAATACAATTTCTTATATAGAGATGGGAAGGGATAGGACTGAACAAAATTGATAACAAATCGAACTAAATCGATATATTAAATTGCGTTTTTAAAGTATTTGGTTCGATTTTGATTTTTAGAGAAAAATATAATGTACACAATCTAACTATTAAGGAAAAATTAGTTAAATAATACAATACAATAATATTTTCAAGCTGTCAAGAAAACTAAAGAAGGAATGTTGGCCTAGTTTCTACATCAAATTAAATAAATATGGAAAGATTTATATTATCTTAGTTGAAAAATAAATGTAATTTAATTTTGATTAGTTATTAGATTTTTTATTTAAATATAAATTATTTAGTTAGTATGTATGTTGCTACTAAATTTATGGATTGATTTTACTGGTTGGAAAAATAAAGATAATTTAATTTTGAGTAATTATTAATTTTCCTATTTAAATATAAATTCTTTATTTAGTATATTTAAATATAAGATTTTATATGCAATTATGTTATTGCAAAATGTGACAAATATTTTTATTTTAAATAATGTATCATTTTATATTCTATTTATTTTTTAAATATGATAAGATTATAATAAACATATGGTAAGAATATAATTAATTATATCAAACGAGACTAAGTGATTACACAGGTGCTATTTACAATTTGCATTGATCATATTATTTTATTACTAAAGTTTATTATTATGTTTGACTAGTAAATAAATAATTAATATTTATCTTTAATAAATATATTCTATTAAGGATAAGTTGATATATATTTCTTTACAATCATTCTATGAAGGGTAAGTTGATACATATTATTCTATATACTATAAACTATATTATTTTTAATATTATAAATATATTAAAACAACTATATATTGGAATACTAATTGAGAATTTTTTGTCTTATTTTTATTAGAAATTAGAACTATTGTGAAAAATTTTATCATATCATATCATTATATATATATGTTTAGTTTTATTTGCTTTTGACTATCAAGAATTTATTTATTTTTTCTATCAATAATTTTAGATTTTGCTATCAAGAATACGTTTAAGATTTATTATCTTGAATTCTCAAAAAAAAAAAAGATTTATTATCTTGCCATTGGTTATTTGATTTTTAATATGTCTATATATTGTTTTTACAATTCTTTATATGTATTAATTAAATAGCAAAATTTTATATGTCCAAAGTAGCAAAATCCTTTTTTCAAATTTGTAATATTATAAATATATTAAAATAACTATATATTAGTAATACTAATTGAGAAGTTTTGTTCCATTCTAATTAGAAATTAGAATCCTATTACGGGCAAGCTTTATCTTATCATATCTTTCTCTCTATATATAATGTTTAGTTTTAATTACTTTTTGGCGGTCAAGAATTTGTTTATTTTTCCTATTAATAATTTTGGTTTTGTTATCAAAATAATTATTTTATGTATAACTACATATGTTACTTAATTATTTTTTAAATAGATTTAATTATTTGTAATATTAAATATTCAAAATATTAATGGAATAAAATTTGGTTAAAAATAAGGTAAAATATTTATAATATCAATTGATGATTTTGTTAGAATATATTTACGATCCTAATGTATCTGAATCTGATCTATTCAGATATACTAAAATCACTTAGGATTTTATTCTAATGGATTCCATTATAACATTATATTAATTTTGGCTTCACATTGACACAATTAGTAATGGTTTCAGCGTAAATTTCACCAAATCTTATAAATTAATACCGAATATGATCTATTTATGGTTAATTAAGCTCAAGTTAATTACCATGACCTAATCCTCAAATCTATTTTGTTTAGTTTATAGTTTCTTTCCCATTCAAAGAGAGCCTATTTTAATTCAATATATTTTGATTAGATGACTTTATATATTATTCCCTTAAAGATTATTTATAATTGAAGAAAATATATAGACAATGAAGTATTTTATAAAAGTCTTTACATCTTTTAATGCATTTTTTAAAATATATAAATTTGGATTCACAAAATGCTATAAGATATTCTAATAAAATAACATTAGGGAACCCACAAGAATTTTTAGAATTTTAAAAATATTAAAATAAAATTTTTTTTTTTTCTGTAATAGGTTAGGAAGCAAATTTCTTGAAAATATATTTTGTACTTTCATTTTTGCTTATTACTTGATAAATATATAAGGTAGCTTTTAATATAATTAACAAATGTGTCATTTTTTTTATCCTCTTCAATTTATTAACCATTTTATCAAACTACATATATAATAAAATAATTAAGTTCAAATTTTTATTTAAATATTAATTATCTTTTGAGATTTGTATTTAAGATTTTTATATTTAAATGATATTACTTAATTAGAAAAAGTTTTTGGTAAAAATACATATCATTTAAGCAAAAATGGATTAAATAATTAATATTTGGACCATATTGAACTAGCATAATTACGTTACTCGTTAAAATAAAATAAAATTATCCGTACATAACATGTCTGGAGTTAATCATTTTCAAGATTTACTTAAATATCCCCAATAATTTTTATTCTCTGTTTCAATAGGAAGTTGCAAACAAAAATTTCTCTAATAGCAGTATAATTCAACGTACAAAGGCACAAATTCATGACTAAAGCCTATTAAGATACTTATTCATAAGTTATGCCTATTTATTACGAGTTATGGTTATTCCGGCAACGGATTAGTGACCGGAAAAGCTACAGAAGCCGCGGTGCAAAATCATTTATCTCAATCTTCACTCCTTGTACGCAACGCCCTACTTTTCCAGAAATGAAGTATATCACGCCATGAGTAGAAAGATGGATTACTATAGGACTCTTATAATATGCTTGAATTGGATTTGTACTCCTGCATCTGTAATAAGGTTTAGTGGATCATTCCGATCCTCGAGTCCTCTTGACAGATTCTTCAGATTACACAGGTTTTCCACTCATTACATAACCCAGAAATACACTTAAAGCTCCACCAACACGCAACAGCATAATCAGAAGCATCAAAAGCAATGAAATTAATTAACTTAAAATAGTATGTAAGTGTATTTTAGCTGCCAGAAAGATAGGCACGCTAAAATTTTTTTTAATTTAATATATTTCCTCTCTCTCTCTCTCAAATTTAAAGTAAAGAGCAGAACAAAGAGAGACAATTAAGGTTTAGAGAAAGGCAGAGGAAAAAGGATACAAGCGTTATGTTAGGAATAAGGATGCATAAGTCTGTTTTGAGTCAGAAAAATATGTGTGTTTGACATGGCAAGCTACATGACAGTAACGGAAATGATCTGTTAATTCACATAAAACAAAAATGAACATATAAGATGCCGAGTACAATATCCATTCTATCTGCCAAACTCTGGTCCAAAACCTGAAGACTCAAATATCCCACATAAACACTCCAACTACAGAATAATATCAAGGAAAAACAGGTTCTAATCATTTGAAATGCAATGCAACTAAAGCACAACAAAGTATCAAAGGAAAAAAGTTTGTTTGCAATACTTGGTCCCTAGGGATCGACGGTAGTCACCTGTTGCCATTCTCCATCTACAGCTTCTTTCCACAGTGTCACATTGTTATGCCCATCAGCAACAGCCAATATGTTACCAGTGAGTGACCATGAGACTCTCCAAACAGGAGCCTTGAAATCATGTAAGACCTTGCCCTCCCATTGATCCCCTTCCTTCCCGACTATCCATATAATAACCTTTCCATCCTGAGAAGCACTAGCAATAGTCGACTTTGGGAGGCCCAAGTTGGGTGCCCATGCCACATCTCTTACCCAATCAGTATGCATTTGAAGAGCAGGAAAGCAGTCCATCTTCCAGATCCCATTATAGAGCTTCCACACTTTTACAGTATTGTCACAACCACCAGAGCAAAGCTTCTGAACAGGGTCAAGCAAACCAGAACCAACAAGAGCACCAGGTGCGGTGGATGGTGCCCAAGAGACTGAAGTTACACCAACTGGGTGAGCTTGATCAATCCTGGATGTGTCCCAACCACCATCTGCTCGTGCAGTAAAAACTGATATATTTCCATCTGAAGAGCCACATGCCAAACAAAGACCAATCTCATGAGGTGCCCAAGCAATAGAATTGACTGACGATTTGTGGTCATCAAAAACATGAGCTTGAGTCCACTCATTCTGATTTCCCTCCTTCCATACTATGACGCGCCCATCGTAAGAACACGACGCAAGCAAGGACCCAAACTTTGGGTGAGCCCAGGCTACTTGCCAAACAGGTCCTTGATGACCAGTCAGCTGAGCAAGATGCTGGGACGTATTATTGCTAACCCCAATTATCTTGATTGAATGATCTGATGAGGCAGTAGCAATGCGCTTGCCATAGTAATCCATGGCCACATCGTGGACCGTGTCCTGATGACCTGTCTCTATCTTTTGAGAGGGCATCTTTTCTAATGAATATATACTCACTTCAAAACCTTCCTATATTACAGTTGTTCCTTTCCCTGAATAAGAATGAAAGTATAACTTTTCAATTTCTCTTCTCATTAGACATCTCTCAACTACCAAATATCAAAAACTGCAAATCTTATAATGATTAGCAAAACCTTTAATTTCTGAAACAGGTTCCATTTCGTATCAACTGATGAAAAGAATTAAAGGGAGCAGCCTTTTTCGACCTCAGAAATCAGCAAGCAACTATTGACAACAAACTACATGTACACATACCTATAGTTTCTACAGCGGTAGGCTAATCTAGTGGTATGTTGAGCTCTAAAATTTGAATGATTGATCTACAAGCATCACATCTAATGAAGCATAATACTCTAATTTCTGAAACAGATCCCAGATCCCATCGATTGGGAATGCAATTAAGCAAACCCAATAAGCAACAGCATAAATAAGAAGCATCAAACTAAATTCAAATCAAAATAATAACTGATAGCTGACACAAACTAAACTACAATCATATACATGCATACAGTAGAATTGAAAATTGGCAAAGTACAAATGAAATTACATTCTATAATAAAGAAATCTTAAAGGAAGAAACAGAAGCTCAAAAACGAAAATCAACATACACACAGCATGAGCAAATAAAAATAACGAAATTCAATCAGATTAAGCTCTAATTGAGAAATAAAAACTAAATTCCCCAACAATGAAATCCAAGTTGTGGACTTTACCCATAATCCTAACTTCCACAGATCTCAAAAATAACAAAGACTAAATTCCCCAAAAAAAGAAATCCAAGTTGTGAACTCTACATAATCCTAAATTCCACAGATCTCAAAAATAAAATATAGAAAATAAAAAAGAAAAACACTCATTGAAAAATCAAACTTTAGATTGAATAATCAAAACTCATGCAATCTATAAACAAATAAGAACTTACAGAGAAAAGGAGAATCCAAGAAAAGTCTGAAAAGAAAATCGAGCTCGAAGAGAAGAGGGAGATAGAGAAAGTGAAGTTGGAAAAGAAGAGGGAGACGAGAGAATCGATTCGAGATGGAGAAGAAGAAATCAAAGGCCGGATGAGCAAAGAAGCAAATGATTGAAACCGAAAATCGAACCAGCATTTTTTTACAGCCCTAGACTTAAACGACGTCGACCTGGGTTTCGTTTTCCTTTTTTTTTTTATTTATTTATTTTGTTTATAGAAATGGTTAGTCATCATCTGAATCAGCGTCTATGGGCCCCATTTTAGTTTATTTGTTAGTTTATTTGGATTTTCTATTAAAAAAATAAATTTTAGATTGTTATTATTTTTAAACCAAACCAGATTAATTGATGAACCGAATTTAATTATTGGAAACTAATTTATACAAATTTATGAGCGATTAAATATTAATCTTAACTAATTCACTTAATTTAGTTACTTGTTATCTCTGAGAAAAATAAATATTTCATATTAAAAATTAAATTTTGACTCATTATCTTTGAAAAAGATATTATGAAGTTTTTTAAATAAAACATTTTTATTACAAATATGTTTTGGATCAAACAATTTAGAGAACAAATTTAGTAATATAGCTAGATTTTTATTTTGCAAAAAATAATAGTAGTGATTTCCAAAAATTTATTTTCAAAACATCTGGTTTCCCAAAAAAAAAAAAAAAAAAAAAAAAGTTTATTTTATAAAAATAAAAAAGAATATTTATTACAAAATATTTTTAGGATCAAAGACAATTAGAGAACAAATAATTAAGTAATATAGCTAGATATTTATTTTGCAAAAAAAAATGAAATAGTAGTGATTATCCAAAATAATTATTTCTTCAAAAACATCTGGTTTTCCAAAAAAAAAAAAAAAAAAAAAAAAGTTTATTAGCACTATAGGAGGCTAAGGCGCCCTAGGGCCGCGACGAAAAAAAAAAAAAAAAAAAAAAAAAGTTATTAGCTTAATGGAGGCTAAAGGCGCCCGGGCCGCGACAAAAGAATTTTTTTTTGTAAAAAATTATATTTAACCTCTAAAAGTTTAAAAAATTTTATTTGACTTTTTTTAAAATAATTGTCTTACTTTCTCCGTCTCAAAAAGATAGTTAATCAATTTCCCTCTATTATTATAGAGTGATAGTGGGTCAAATTGACTTTCAATTTTAAAAGATGGTGGAAACAGTATTCTTGCAGTGCAGCGCCAATCCAAAGTGAAGTTGAAACGAAAAGGCGAAAGGATGGAACTTATGAGGTGTCTATTTATGTCAAAGGTCCTGGATATGTAACAGCCTGATGTTGTCTAATTAGACCACAAATTTTATCTTTTCTTTTTGATTCGTCCCAAAGTACACTTTTCTTTTTTGTATTATAATTAATCTTTAAATTATATATTATACTCTTATTAAATTTTATTTTATTTTCAATAATTTTCGTTAATTCTTATTTATCATTCAAATATAATAATTGCTCATATGCTATTTAAAATGGACATAATTGAAAAGTTATATGAATAAAATTATCGTTTAACCATATTTCTTAATCTATATGAAAATAGAAAATGAACTTTCTTCTTAGAACAAAGAGAGTATATAATATGATGCGATCGGATACTACAAATTTCATTTGAAATTAATTTGAAGTCACTTTACAAACGTCAATCAAGCATAATCTAATTAGTTTTTATTAATATGAAAAGCGAGATATTTTAGGTTCCATCTTTCTTTGCTACAAATTCATGGATTTGCAGGTAAGCATGACTCATTTGAGAAATTTAAGTAAAACAAGAAATATTAATTTTAAAATTTGGGTGCAACCATAGCCACCAACCTTTGAACATAAACACACAAACACTTCATAATAAAAAATTCAAATTGGTTTAACCGCTAATCTAATCTCAATAATAAAATTTTAACCCAAGATTATATATAAACCAAGACAGCTCTTGATACATACCCTGATATAACTTTTTTTTTCCCAGTTAACCACATTTTGGCCATGAAATCTACTCAAATTTGTCCATCCATAGTCTACAATTGGCCTGAAATGAGTCCAAGCAGACCTTTTCATCAACTTTCAGAAGGTCACTGGGAAGATAATTATGGAAATGGTTATGGCCATAGTCGCAATTATTGGCAGGCGAGACGAGCATTTCTTAGCAGTTACCATTTCCAGGAAAAAAATGGAATCAAGGAGAAGCTTAAGAAGAGAGTGAAGGAGATCAATGAGGTGGCCATTGGAGTTGCTTTGAATGTCCGTAGAGAAATCTCAGAAAGAAGGCTTGGAATTAGGGTTTTCAGGTTTACTTTTGCTTTGCCATCTTTTGTACTTGTAAGTATAAGATGTTTCACTCCATGGGTTTCTAAGAGAGAATTGATGTGTAGTGAATAATAATTCATACATCAATCCCAGATCATTCATGGTAAATCTTGGCTTTGTTTATTTCCAGAAAATAAGTTATCCTTATAAAATATTTTCAGAGAAAAACATTGTTTTCTCGAAAAATATTTTCCAAACAATTAATTTTCTATTACCAACAAATAAGGCAATACAAAATGGTTGCCCCATCTATTAACATGACAATCTAAAATAGTTGCAACTGAAACATTCTTAAGAAAACACATGAAGCACCATAAAACCCTTCAAATCTCAATGTGGATTAACAGGGAAGTGGACTAACATGACTCAAAATGCAAAAATAATAGCCTGTAAAAAATTAACGAAAACGCAGAAATTTTCTATGAAGTTTCAAAAGATCTACAAACATTATACTGTTTCTTACAATAACACTAGGTAAGAGTTTAGAAAAGCCAATTAATGGTAATGTTGCCAAGCCATATGAAAAGTGGGAACTGAGCCAAGGCAATGAATAGCAAGAGATAATGATGCCTACTTGAATCATAACTCCTCACCTCTGCAAAAAGGACCCTCTTCATTGTCTTCACCAAGAAAATTCCCATGCATAAGCAGGTCCATGGCATCAAAAAGTAGTAAGAGTATTTGAATAAGATCTTTCCGAGGACAGCAAAACACATTCCCGTGAAAGTATACCCAGCATATGCTACAATGTCTAACAAGGGTGCTTCTCCACTGCCCAATGAAAGAAGTGTTACTTTGAGCAATGCAACTTGCAGAAACCAGCCAAGTAATCCCTTCACAAACAGCCAATTGAGGGCTTCTGGGCTGAACCTGCGTATTACATAAAATATTGAACATGAAGATTAATGATATAAAGTGCCAAACACAATAGATCGGGAAAAAGATTGCAAAACAAGAACAATGGAATATATTCATTATTGACAAGGCAAATAAATCCGTGGCATACTGTAAGAAGCACTTCAGAATCATATACCAAATAGCTATTACTGCATCAAATTTACAATTCTACTGACTTCTTTTATGCCATGATGAAGCATTAAATAGAACTAAAACGAGAAATACTTCAGGTAGAACTTAATTCTATTTTGGAAGCATTTTGTTGCTTTAATCGAGATAAATACATATACATATAATAGAGAGAAATTAACGGACAAATTTGCATAAATACACAGAAGCAAATAATATATACAGAGAAGCAAATAATTATATATATAATATATATATATATATATATATATAGGCAGAAAAAAGGACGGAGGAGGTTGAGTAGCGTAATGGAAGTGATAGCCACTTGTCAATATATATATATAGGGCAGAAAAGTGACGGAGGAGGTTGAGTAGTCGTAATGGAAGTGATAGCACTGTCAAACCTACCACAGTTGCCACCATGTCCTGCCACTACCTATATGACACTATGGCTTAATAAAGTAATTATATTGCTCTTTCAAAACACCACCAAAGAAAGAACAGCTAATGGAGCAAAACCAATAATATTGAAATGCAATCCAAATATTGCCAAGGCTCTATGGTCGATTAAGCTTGCAAACTAGCAAACTCAACACAAAATTATGAAGGGATAAGATCAAAGAGATATGAAGAGAAGGTGCTCACACATATATCAAAAAGAGGAATGACAAGCATTGTACTTCATGCAGTATATGTTAAGATATAGATGAGAAGGTTAGAGGATATTTGCCACTTACTTTCCACTAAGTCCCAATGAGAAGCCAGCAAGGACAACATATGTACCAAATGCCATGAAGGGAATGTACAAATCTGGTGCATTTATATCATAAATCGGGGGTTTGTAAGAAAGTCTGCCCCCCACTGGCTCAGTTATCCGTGTCCAGTGCCCCTGAAGGAAAATAAAGGAATATAAGAACAAATGCTCACTTCAACAAGAAATGTTGTCTGTCTGTGACAATCATAAGAAATTGTAGAAGTAAGGCTTACCCTGTGTAGGAATGGAAACATAACAACCTTCAATTTGTTTCTCACGTATTGATCATTCACTTGGAAGTAATATTGGGGATCAGAGAAATACCTACTTATCTGTTCATTTTGCAAGAAATGTGAAAGTTATATACCTTCAAATTGTACTTCAGTGCTAAAAAGAAGCAATTGCATATCCATAAAACAGGAAAACTTTAGTGCTATTTCATCATGTCAACCACCGATAAAATGGCATAAACTTTAATGCCTGTCAAACCTCATAATTATAACAGATTACTTCAAAAGGTTTTAGGTGGAAATTAGTACCTTTAGTTATTCTTCACAAGCACGTAGAATCACCTAATTTTACATTCTTCAAAGGAACTTCTTTCGAAATTTTTTTGGCAGCTAATGTAAAACTCAAACACAATTGTGGTTTAAAATGTAGCCTTAACAAGCTACTTACATTGCTTTGCACATATTCAGAACTTGATCCAAGAATTTTCTCTCCATATGCGCCAAGTCCACCTTTAATAAGCCCTGAACCAGCTCCATAGAATGCATTCCCAAATGGATTAGGCTGAGGATTTGTTGGAGGCCTAGGCACCCCAGGCTGTGGTCCCACATTGTTATACATTTCTGTGATAGGTGAAGAAAGTGGAGGAACAAATTAGAACAAGTTCACCTCTACAAGAATTACCAATTAGCAACAAGTATCTCAGTTCATCAATTGAGAACATAAATAATGCAAAATTAACATCTAAATTTCTCAGAAGTCCAATTAAATTCATGGCTGATCATACAAATTAAAAATAGAAAAAAAGATTCAAACAGAAAAGAGAATAACCCTACTTAGCCATGTTGAACAAAATGGAATAACTTATGCATTTTCAGATGAAAACATAAACTTGTGGCGGAACAAGTTTATACACTCTCTTTTCCCTGAAATAAAAAATAATAAAATAAAAGAAAGAAAAGCAGTCTTCATGTTTATCTTCAATACAGTTGATATCTGAATACTAAGTCCTCGCCTTCAAGCCCATAAGATTGTTTATCTCTGGCAAATAAAAAACTACAAGGTTAAAATAAGTAATACCCCATCTACTCCATGTATGCAAAGCAGTTTCCCTTAATTTTAAGTTTCAATCCTCAAACAATTTCACTGCTCCTCAACATTTAAAACCCCCAAATTTTCCATAACAACCTCATGTGGCCACAAGCATCCAATTAATTCTCTTCTCTCATTAAAAAAACCACAAAGATGAACAAGCATTCCAGTAAGCTTGGAGTTTTCTGATTGCAACTTAAAAAAGTAAATGTTGGCACCTACTTCTACCACCAAGTCCTCAGCAACAGTTCTGAGCATAATCATTTTTTTGTTTCATTCAACTAAAAGTATGCTATCCAACTTCGAAAAACCTCTATCGCCAATCGAATCCACTAGAGATTACACATTTTAAGTCACAACCCACATTGGGAAAATCTTTTTTATCCAAACAAATAGGCCATATTCCATTACACAACCGACCAACTACCTCAAGAACAAAATTGTAGATTCATAGCTAGTATCAAACTTTTTTCTTTAAATAGCCCATGCTATTTTAACTCTATAAAGCTTGTGCAAACTTAATATTTTAAGGTACCAATGTTAATCTAAACTTTACGAAGCAGGTGCAAGCTTAAATTTCTGAAAGAACTCGTGTTCGTTTCAAATTAATACTAATCCCTTATCATTTTTTTAAACAAATTAATCGAGATGGAAAAACATTAAATACAAACCTACTGGCAAACCCAATTCGTCTAGGTTATATGTTGATATCAATCAGATATATGTATAAATACAAATACAGTATAGAAAGAGAGAAATGGATCTGAAAGTAGAACCTGGGATCGAGGAAGTGAGTGAGTGCCGGCGGATATCCGAGTAGGAGATCTGAGTTCCAGCGAGCTTCAATCGACGAGTATTTAACAGGGCAGAGTAACAACTGGTAATCGAAGAAACGTATTATTAACAAAAGAAATGAAACGAATCTGTGAGAAAACGCTAAGAAGAAAAGGCTGAATAGGAAAGTTGAGAGAAATGTAACTATATGTAGTATTTTTTTTTTTTTTTTTTATGTAGTATTTTTTTTTTTTTTTTTTTTGGCACGTGGATTCGCAATGCATATAATATTGCATCATTGAAACCCATCACGTGCCTGCCATGTGATTTTTTTTTTTTTTTTTTGGCACGTGATTCGCACATGCATATAATATTGCATCATTGAACCAATCACGTGCCTGCCATGTGTACTCTCTTATATGAATTACAGGAACTAAGAAACTAGAAATGATAACAGGAGGACTGTGCCTCCTCTGTCAACTGAGACATAATGGATGGTGTCGAAGTAGAGGAATTATTCAGAGTGTTGGATTCTTCTATCTCACAAATCAAATGGCGTCTCAGGTCTCTAGCCAAGCGTCGAATCCAAATAGGTTTTTTTTATTTTATTTATCTGTCTCCATAATCTATTTTCTTCAATTGTTTTGATTACTTCTTCCTTTTTGGTTTTCTTTTTGCAAAGTTTTTTGCCTTCTTTATGATATGGGTTTCGGGGTCTCTTTCAAATTCGACGTATGATTTCATTTGTGGGTTTTATTACTATTTGGTATGGGGATGATTAGATATTGGTCAACAAGAATTTGGAGGACAAGTTATGGAAATGAAGAGGGAGAAAAAATAACAATTTTTAATGAACTGGAATTGGGTCCAGCAAGTAAGTTGGAGTTTATGTGAAATAAGTTTCAGTCTTGATTGCCTGTCAGGCTTGTCAAGAGCTGCTCCCATCCCAGTAATGGAAGTAATAAGATTCTAAGTTTCTTCTTCTTCTTCTCCTCTCTCTTTTTTTTTTTTTTTTTTCTTTTTGAATTTTCCATTTTTATTTTTATTTTACTTCAATTGCTAGTTTTCATTTTCGTGTTTTATTTATGATTTAGTAAAGTTTTCGTCTTTGTTTTTTCAATAGGTAATGTGACATTCATGTGATATGCTATGCCACTGGTTTAATAAGCCGATGGTGATATGAAACGTTAATTGCCTGGCTCAATTATGAAAGTTCAAGTTGTTATTAGTAAAGTTATAGAGGTTCTGGTTTCTATATTACAATGTGATTACTTATGAAGCTCTTTATACTCATGAAACTAACTGATTGTAATTCCTTTTGGCAGATTTTCTAGCATTGTGCACAGAGATGAGGCCAGCTATAATGGTTGATTATGGTGGTAAGATGCCCGAACTGCAGGAGCATCTGTGTGCACTTCTTAAATGTTGTCAACAGGTGTGACTCCATACTGATTCACTATGTTAGTGGAGCAAGTCAATCTTAGTATCCATGAATGTCGTTGTTTTTTAGTTTATAGCGGTAGTATATTTGAGTTTGATGGGTTTTACTGCTGTCTATAATCAGATTTATTACAGCATTTACATGTAACTATTTCTGCTTATGGTGATTTGATTGACCAATTCTTTGGAATTATATTGAGCAGAATATGATTTTGATATCTGCTGACTTAGATTTAACAGCATGGCGTGTTATTTTTCTCACGTCCTTCACTTAAGGAGGTATAAGAAATGACAATTAGCCAATAGGGGAAAACAAAAGAAAGAATTTTGAAAAGACTATCATAGTCATAAGATTAGAATCCTACATTATGACAAGCAACAAATGGAACTCCATATGGTGGCCAATCCCTTGAAACTCCCAAAGAAAGTGAAAGGAAATAATAGATTACATGTTCAGAACCAAATAGTTGGAGGATTTGCTTATTGTCATTTTCCAAAACAGTCACTATATCATTTTTGTATTTTTCATATTCTGGTGGTCTTAGTGTGGATATTGGGACTCCTATGCATGTACTAACTATGGCAGAATGTTTTTCATACGTTTTCCCTATGAAATTTGATTGGCAGTTTAGCATGCGAGGTATGCTCTTTATAAAGGATTCTTCCTCTTGGCAACAAACTTATCAAATGACAGAATCATATGAAGCATTAACCTGCCTGAGGTATATACCTTCAGATTGAGGATCAGAAGGAGATGCACCAATAGCAAAAAACAACTTAGCAAAAAGTTTAGGCATTAGTTAGTATTAATCTTTCGAATGGTGGTAGCAGGAGGAACTACCTACAAGAATCTTTCATTTTTATTTTTTTGCACATGTTGGCTGCTCTCGATGCTCAAGTCAGTGTGCTTGACTTGGTAACCACTGCAGAAGTCTTATTATTGCACTAAAGAATAGCGCTTAGATTTAGCATAAAAGAAATAGTATACCAGAATAATCAAAATTAATAGTCTTCGTCAGATAAGATTATCCACAATTTTTCTCCAAAAATAATGCCACGCAGAATTATTACCCCCTTGTGAAATTAGAGATTTGCAGTTTGAGCCAGTACAAAATAATGATTCATATAACAATTACAACAAAAAAAACTGATTTGCCATTTTGAGGACATGATCCTGTTGAAAATTACATATTACATCTTAATATCCAGTTTCTGAATTCTATTGATCATGTGTCGAGAATTTAAATCACTGTCGCAGTAGCAGTGTAGGTGTGTTATGTTTCCCACTCTCTAGTGCAGCTCCTTTGATCTGCACCTTTATAAGCACAAAGGTTTTCCTTCATTCAGAAAACATCTCTTTGAAAGCTTTCTAGGATATACTCTTCAACTTTCTTTATTGTGCAAGAATATGTAACCATCTAACCATATTTACACTTCAAAGATGTTACCTGATCTTGTTTACTTTCAGAACTTCACTCTGGCTCTTTTCTGTATATGAACTTGTAATTTAATATGCTGAAATTCTTGCTAATGTTGAAATTTTGCTGTTTGTGGCTTCTCTACACCAACTTCCATGACGAAACTATCTTATACTGCTATGGTATTTAATCATTCCTTTCTTATCATTTTATATATTGCAAATTTTGTTAACTCAATGTATGTGGTCATGCCCTTATGCCTGTAGATTTAGAGATTAAATGAACACGTTGGACTCTTGCTACCTCCCACTTACCAAGGTAATAGGAATTATTACCGTTTCCTTCTTTATGAAGATACAGGAAAAAATAAAATAAAAGAAGAAAACCTCTTTAAATTGTGTCTAGTATCTGTAACAATTCTGATTCTGTTCTGGAACCAGTGACTCGTTGTTCTAGCCCTCCTGTGACTTGTGTACGTAAATTCAAAGAGGTTTCCTTTTTATGTGAATAAATGGGGACCAAAGACATACCCTTTTCTTATATGGCTGCGTTTCTCAAACATGAAAGAAAGATCTATTATTGAAATTTATTTATTTCCTTACTTTGGTGCTTAAAATGGGAAAAAAATGTTTTTACGATAACAGAAAACCATAACAGTGCTTTTTCTTGGTTTCATTTTCATCAACACATTTTCCAAAGGTATAAGCATTTAGTATAGGAAAACAGAAAACAAAAACCAAAACAGAAATGACACCAAGCACCTCCATACTTGCGGATCTTATTCCATTACTCCAACACCCCCCCCCCCCCCCCTCCATACTTGCGGATCTTATTCCATTACCCAACCACCCCCCCCCCCCCCCTTCTTTTATTTATCAAAAATAAAATTAAAAAAAAAAAAAAAGAAAGAAAAAAGAACCTGTTGTGAGGAGCTTCTTTATCAGATTTATTACATTAACCCTTGCCACCCCCCCCCCCCTTCTTTTTATTTATCAAAAATAAAAATAAAAAATAAAAAAAAAGAAAGAAAAAAGAACCTGTTGTGAGGAGTTCTTTATCAGATTTATACATTAACCCTTGCCTATGCTTTAACAAAATGGACTTGCTTCTCCACTGGGATGATTCTATCTCTCTTTGCTTTCCTTATTAAAGAAAAGAAAAGTAGCAGCTTTACACAGTTTAGATTTGCCCTTAATTAGTTCTTGAAACTATTTAACTCAAATTGATTTCATTGGCCTTCAAATTTTAATTCTTGCAATGATTATGACATAAAATCAATTGCTAGCCTCGTTTTATGTTTGAAAACATAGCACACTAACGCAATAGAATGATCAAAGTAAATTTGTGCTAGTTTTTGGCTAAGCAATGATTTTGGGAAGTGTAATAATTTAGAAAAGAAGGTACACTATTAAACCTTCTTAACTAATTAACATAGTCTTATATTGTATAGTACTCCACAAGAGTTGAACAGTTTTATTTAGAAAACACCTTCATAAATGTTGCTTATAGAATTTTGCCCCTTTCTCTAATTAGCATTTGTTGAATGTGTAACTTTTGTAGGAGTTGGCCATATTTGAGCGTCTAAGAGTGATGGTTATCGAAGATATGATATATTTGATACATGTAAGAGCACTTGCTGAGTACGTCCACTCGAGTCTGAACGCGGAAGTTAAACTGCTCTTTGTGAACTTAGAGCATGATCCTCCGAAGGTTGCTTCCACTTAATCTTTTAGTTACTGCAATTTTACCAACTACCTTGAATGTTCATTTTTTACATTCTCTACATTAAGACATTTTCATTTTTGATCCAGATGGTAACACAAGCTGAAAATAGCTCATTGGCAGCAGAACTTATAAGAGTGCAGAAGTTGTTCTCTTTGTTTTTCCCTCTCAGTGAAATAAATGATGATCCTTTGTCTTGTCACACAATGAATAGTATGGATAATGCTGAATCCTCTGTCAATAAGCCTATAACTTGTCAATCCTCTGAATTCATTGATCTCAGTAGCTGCATGAAGGACACTGAAGTCACTGTGCCAACTTTAAATGGGTAACTTCTTATTTTAAGAAATGGTTCCATCTTCTCTCATTTCTACTTGATACCTTTTATCTCTATTTTTCAATTGTTCATGAGTGCCTGTCTGAGTTTATGTACCACATGCTTGTAGTTGTATCAATTGTGATTGGGTAGCTGATTTATTATGGATCATTAATAAATTAGCACCATATTTTCTGAGTGCTATCTTCTTACAGTATAAATTTAATGTACTTCAGATGGCTTCTTGGTTATCCGGTCGTGTACTTGTTCAGCAAGGAGCACATTGCAGATGCCATTTATAATCTTTCCACCAAGTATCTTCGCATTTTCAGAATTTTAATCTGCAGGTTCGTTTTCATGCAGAATTCACATGATGATTTGTAATGGTTGTAAAAAATGAATTAAATTGTCCCTCGCATTTGTTTCTATTGAAAAACTAGCCCTTCTGTCAAAAAATGACCATAATATTACACAAACTAAAATGCCTCCCATTCATTAGGCTATTATTAAATTATTGATCATTTAAAAGCCAATGCAACCAAATGGCAGAGTCTGCTGGTCTTGTCTAAGAAAATTTAAATGTTCAAGATTATCTTTGAAGAAAATTGGTTGTATGGAACAAAATAGTAGATGCTAATAGTTGAGGCTAGAACTAAAATTTACATTGTCAATTTGTGGATTCCTGCAGGAATATTTCACCCAATAAAGGATCACAGCCAGAAGAATTGATGAGGTAAAATATTGCTTATATGTCAGTGTCATTCTAGTATTGGTGAAAACATTATTTAAGAAAAGTAGGGTTATCTTAGTATACATATAAAATTATTATCCATTTTTTCCCTCATATTGTTGCTTTTCTACTGGAATTACATTCCATGATGGATTATGCATGTTTGTCTCAAACATGGACTACAGTTTCTCTGTGCCTTATGAACTGAGCATGGGAGGAAGCAAGGAACCGTGGGCTGAGGCATTTCTAGCTGAAATGCAGTCAAGGTGGGAAAAAAGCAAACAAATTTGGAGGCCTTTGCAAATGGAAGTTGTTGAATGCTATCCACAAGCAATTGTGTTGTAAATGGAGGCCTTTCTAGTTTCTATCTATTTACAAAGAGAAATATTGTTATTTCTTTCACAATAATTATTATTTTCGGGGATCAAACTTGTTTTATTTTAGGGAAGAAGCTTGAGTAAGCATGTCATCTATGATTGCTTACAATGATAACACCTTAAGAATGTTTCATTTATTAGTATATTGTCATGGCTTTACTGTAAATATGTGTATTTATTGCATGGAAACATTTTCAAGTTTTACAAGGGGCCATCCATTTCTGCGTTTTTCGTTTTATTTATTGCTGTGTTGGGACTTAAATGTAATAGAAAAAGAATTTGATTGTTATTGTGTCTTCATTTTCAGTCTGTTGTTGCTGGGCTGCTGCGGCTTCTGATGTGGTTGCATGCATAAGTTTAATACAAACGAGTTGTAAAGTTGTAAACAGGACAATAAGTGATAGCATACAAGTTGGTTGGGTTAGAGCTATGCGCCTCTGCCCAAACAATATTTTCAAGAGAGTAACTGCTGAATGCTCATTGCTACCATTGTTACCCACAAAATTATGGTCACTGTGTGCAAGCCAAACATCAAAATTTTTATTGGGCAAGACCTTAAACAAAAGTATTATATCATTACATTTACGAGATAGAAACAAGAACATTTGAGATTGAAAACCTCTTCTTAGGTTAAATGAACATCTACTTGAAAGGCAAACACTAAAATTGAGGAAAATTTCAGAGGACAGAGCGTAAAAGAGCATAAATTTAATCTCAAATCTCTATTTTGACTCAGACTCCTTGATTAGGTTGAGGAGTTCAGACGGAGTAGGAAGGGCAGGGATAGCTCCTTTCTTGGTTGTTGTAATGGCTCCACATGCATTTGAAAATCTTAGTACCTCTCTCAACCTTGGTTCATCCTGTATTATAAGTAATTATTATTTAGCGACTCAGTTCGTTAATAATGGTCCACCAATAGAGACACAGCCAAGTGAAAGTGAGAAAATAGTGAACCCACTGCTCACCTCTAGAATAGACCTATCATCCACAATCTTGGTTAATAGAGCTCCTACAAAAGCATCACCAGCACCTGTTGTGTCTATTGTCTTGACATGAAAAGCCTCCACTGATCCATGGAAATCCTGTATTTTCAGCAACCCAAATCAAGGTTATGTAGTTTACAGTAGCATATAGTGGAATTAGTCTGCTACGGCCCACCATTTTAATTATCAATCAAAGAAGAAAAATGAAATTCATAATCTAAAAAAAGAAAAAATGTAGTTAGCGCGTCAAAATCCATCCATAATTGAAGCATTAATCAGCAGTCCATTTAGACAGTATTTCCACATACCGGCATTATCAAACTACAGATGAACAGAGCTCCACCTAAATCCTCATTGCCATTCATTATAAGCAATAAGCCCTCAGTAGAATACAAGTCATCTAATAGTGACAGTCTACTGAGACCATACTTGTTTGCAGCTTATAATTGCTACTGCCGTGTGTTTTGTGAACAGGGGAAAATCAATGCAATATGGTCTTCTTTCAAATTCCAATTTGGATCGCAGATCCACCCACCACCATGTGCAAAATATACAAATAATAAATACGAGGCAGTAGTTGAGTGTTCTGACTCAAATTGTCATTAAATAATATTTTATGTTCCATAGCAAGCCCCACAAATAATAATGTCTGACCTGCATTTCAGGCAAATTATTTTTCAAAAATGTTTTATACGATAGAAAGAATAAAAACAAATAAAATATTTAAACTAAACGTTTAAAAAATGTATCACAGATAGGAAACGGAATTAATATAATACTTTTCAATAATGTCAAAAAAAAAAAATATAATACTTTTCAATGCAAGTGCAATCTTGGTCAAATTTTCAAAACTATATTCTAAAATCCACACAATTGCGTCCCATGGGTTTAGATTAACGGTCAAGAGAAGACCTTTAATAGTGGTATTTCATAAAAACAAATCTTGTTCAATAAAACAAATAGGGGACAAATAATACAACTTGCAATAAATTAGTTCTTTTCCTCTATTAAAATAGGATAGGAATTCTCAAATATTGAGGTCCCACATATAGCAAAGCAGGCAGGCTTAAATATAAATAACCATAAAATTCACCACCTACCCACTACAGCTACAAGTCAAATATGTTTAACTAGGATTATTCATTAAAATGGCAAACACACCTAACAAAAATTAACAATTAAAAGCAAAAATGAGATTAGATTAAAATAAAAATAGTACCTTGGTGTAGTATCTGCAGCCCTTCTCACCGAGTGTGACCAAGAGCAGCTTCAAGTTAGGATGCCAAAGTGACAAGGCATCAGCATCATCAATTTTGTCACTTCCGGTGAGGAACTCAAGCTCAACGTCACTGACTTTGATCACCTCTGCCTTGTCCCAAATGCTCAATATCTGTTCACGAGCATACTCAGCTGATGGCCACAATGGCAGCCTTAGATTTGGGTCATAGGAAAGCAGAGCACCTGCATCCTTTGCCACTTCCATTGCCTTCAAGTGTGCTGATCTGCATGGCTCCACAATCAAACTTATGGATCCATAGTGGAAAACTTTGGCCTATACACAAACAGATTTATTAAATATCAGCAATTAGAACCAAGACCTAAAAAGGAGGCGCGTGAATAAGTGGTGGCGCGTGCAGAAACCTAGCA
>NW_023590757.1:48470-70583 GCF_014843425.1 Jatropha curcas
TGCAGGAGAAAAAGAGATAGTAAGACGATGAAGAGTGATGGGAAAAGTTTGAGTTTCCTTTCAAATAAGCCAAGAGAGTTTAGTGGTTGGGAGACTCCCTCAAAAGTCTTCAAGGGCAAGTTAGAATTCCACCGCGTTGCTTTAATAAAGACAATTTCTTGCTTTCTTTATTTAGATATAAGATAGCGCAATTCCCTTGAAAGGAAATTGGAATTAGTTGAGCTTAGGATGATAAAAAAACAAATGTGTGTTCTCATTGTTGAGAATTGGGTTTGGTGCTTTTTTTTCCTCCGTGAACTGCGAGAGTTGGTTCTGGTTTTCCAATGAAAAAACTAAGGTGAGCAGAACACGACATAAGATTAATGTTTCTGAATGAAACCCTGACAAAATATAATCGATAGTTCAGTGAATTTGCAGAACAACTTTGAGCAAAACAAGAAATTTGACAAACTGATCTCTGTAAGGTGATTATTAGCTTTAAAATATCCTGGTTAAATAAGAACAAAAAAAATAACGAGTGGTTACACGAAACAGAGGAATGACATCAATTTCACATAGGTCAATATTTGTTAAAAAAGGAAAAAATATATATATACATTAATGGTATGATGATTACAATGTCTGAAATAAAGGTCATGTACTTACTGACCTAAGAAAGAAAAGAATTCATCAGTAATGAATAATTGAATCATAGCATAAATATAAGCGAAATGAAAATATGATAAGAATGTAGAAATCCAATCCTGTGTTCCGCCTTCAATAATACCCAAAAGAAAAAAAAAAAAAGTAATTTATAGACAAAGGAAGAGAATGTTACCCCTAATCTTTCTTCATTACAGACATATAACATACTTGGTTATAGAATGACTGGCTTATGCCCTCTCTCCCTTTAAGCTGTTGCTTTCCCTCGCCACTGCCAAAATTGAGTGTTAATGGCACATACAATATTAGCATAACAGGCATTTATTTAACTGCAGCAACACCTTGACTCTTGCATTAGGCCTTTTAGAAATCTGAAATCTGTTACAGTAATGCAGAATGACCATAATAACTCTAGAATGTAGTAAGTTAAGCGCCCCTCCTCTCAGTTAGTGTTCTTCGGCATGGTTGTTCCATCCACATTGATTTGCTGCGATAACAAAGCATCTCTATCTCACACGATCATTTATCATCTTTCCATTTTTCTCACCTTTCGGCATTGGCTCTTTCTGGTTCTTCCAGAGACGCAAAG
This sequence comes from Jatropha curcas, assembly GCF_014843425.1. The sequence continues at coordinate 49,702 of NW_023590757.1, forward strand.
ACTTAGTAAAGCCTGCATGCATCGAATAGCACGGCGATTGTTGGCTATTTCCTTCACTTGGAATGGAGAATATCGAGTGCTTCGACTTGAAGCAATGGCAGTGGCAAGCTTGATTTTGTTCTGACCATGTATTCTTGTTCATCAGAAAAATTGAGTGCTTGCTGCACAGGTGTCTTGAAATCTAATCTGTCCAATTCGATTGGGGAGGGCAATGAAAGGCGCATACGACCTAGACAGATACAGCATGTAATTCGCTATCGATTCGCTTTCTTTACATATTATGGTTTTCAAATAATATTGATGAATTCTGTTTAGATTCACTGTAAAAGCAAGGTTCTGTGGCAATGTGCCATAGAAGAATGCTGTGATCAAATTCTGTTTTAAACCACTCCAGGCCAATCTTGTGAAAGCATCCCCGTTTCTCTGAGCTGCTATGATCACCCCTTTGAGTAGCATAAATTTGGGAAATTGCTCATGTCTAATATGTTGAATAAGATTCTCCAAAAATTTGCTCAACGATCCCGAGCTTTTTTAAAATCTGAGGACCGCACAGTATTGAATGCACAAGATACTTGAAGATTCCACTGAAGCTTGATTACCGCTTCCTCTTCTAGGTCAAAACTTATCAGATTGAATTTTTGCATGGAAATTGAGACCTATCTCTTGTTACAGGCCGGCATCAAATGAATCAAGTATGCAACGCATGACTGGAGACAGCAGGTAGTGCCTTGATGATGGGTTCCACCAGCAGATTTTTGTGTTTTGTCTCACAACCAAATAGTAGAGTTAAATCAAGGAAAGTAGTATAAGCATCTCGTATACTTGTAACAGCAATAGGCAGCAACACAAGCAAAAACACAAGTTATGCTCTTGTCAATCTTGATGTAAGAGGGCTTTTATCAATTAGAAAACAGGGCTAAGAGAGTAAAAACAGTTAAGAGATACAACTAAATGGTACGGGAAAAGCTGCCGAGATATAGTATGCATCAAAAACACTTGCCTTGGTATAACAAGCAAATCATAGCATGAATCCAAGCGCTCAATACTCAATATACTTTAAAAATTTTCGTCCCAGTCATGGTGCCGATGTTGGAATAGAAGGATGGCTATCTCTCAATATCGCTGGAAGCTGAGGATAAGGTCAGCAAATTAATGCGTGTTGAAAAATGCTGAATGAAATATGGGCTATCATCATGCAAGACGACATGCATCAGGAAAGCAATTGCTGTTTGCTGGCAGCTTTACAAGACTGGTCCAAGCAGCAATGGACGGGCTTCCTCAATTCACATGAGCTACGGCTCCTAACGACACATGATAACCCTCGAATCACAAGCTTCCTCATCACAATGCGCATGCCATTTCCTAAACTGATTCATCTGTTTGGCAAAATTGTAGAGCCCACATCCTCTCCCCACATTAAATTATGCAACAACAAACATATGGACGAGTGGGTCCTAGATAGTTGATTGATCTTCCCTGATCCATGACCTACTAATTAAGATATTAAAAGCCACTACCGATCTGGAATTCACTGGTATTAGAATAAAAACTTACAGTTTAATCTGTTAGATAGAAATTTAATCGTTTATTCAACTAAATGAATGCAACTCAGCCCAACCAAAAGCAACATGTTTGTTAATGATGGAAGTAACGTATTGGATTCTTGTCTTCATTCTACAACAAGAATAAAAGATCCAAAAAAGCGAAAGGAAGGCCAATATCCACAGACTAGAAAAGAATATATGCGGAGTACTCCATTACAAGTCTTTCTTAGTAATAGGAACCTGTATATTTGGGCCTCTCTTAAATGCAAATTTTTTTTTTTTTAAGATTGTTAATAAAGGCAAGAAGGGATGGAAATGTGGATGTGAATCTTAGGAGAGAGAAAAAAAAAGAATGGTGTGTTACAACAGCTTTACAACTACTAATAATTTTGTCTAAACCTGATTTAATGAACCATTCAATTCTATAGAACAAAATGAAGTGAAATTACAACAATACAAGAATTACAAGCTGCAAAGACATCTCTTGATATGGCGCTTAACTTATTATTAGACAAAAATCTGACATTTAATCATTTCATATATTTGCTATAGGACAAACAGAGAAACATATGCTGATAACCCTTTATAATTGAACTTCTGTTGTGCATTTTCAATCTTTCTACGCAGATGCCGGCGCACATGCGCAATTTTATCGCAAATTCTCATTTGTTTATGCTTTTCAGAAGTTTGATAACATTGGCACTTTTTTTATTAGTTTTAACTTCCCGGAGGCGTGTCAATGCAGGCGCACGTGCATCAGGTAACCATCTTCAAATTATGGCATGTCAATCTCCAGGATTTTTCCAGGAAATAACTTAGCATTGCTCCTTTTTCGCATATTCCAATTCCTGTAATCACTCCAGCTCCCATAGCTTGAGGACTCAAGCTTTGGGAAATACCTCCATCTTTGCAATAACATTTTCTTCCTGAAAATGATTCGAAAAACAATGCTCGACAATTCTGAGGTTGGGAAGCTTCTCTATGTCTGCATAGGGTCCTCGATTTAGTCCCAGATCGACCAAGGTGACGCTCAGTGAGGCTTCGGGCGGAAAATTAGATATAAGATCTTATTCTTTAGCTTTCTCAACCAATATATATTCAGCAAGCTCCACATTGCCTGACAAAGACTTGAAACTGTACATCCCAAGGCTGACCTGATTCATCAAATGACTTCAACCTCAGAGAATTGACGGTGTTTTAGATTCAGAACCCAGATCTGCTAATAAACAGTTGCAAGGAACATGGGCAGCTTTTGAGATGCTGGTCTGATATTTTGGCATTGTCATGCCAATTTTCTGATGGCTGTAACAAACTGTCTAGGGCCATTTTTTATGCTGGACTCATTCTCATTTATGAATGCACCCCAAGAATTTTGAAGTTCCAGCTACAACGAGCCGTGTTCTTGTTTGAGGATAAATGTGCTGCAGAAACTCTCATAAGCTAAGAATAAACTGCCTTAGTTTTTGCATCTTCCAGATAGTAATGGGAGAGTATTGATGCAATGCGCTTCCAAATCAAGCGTTTTGAAGGTTCAGCAATTTGTGCAATGAACATGGGAAGCATGTTCTAGGAAGGTTGATCTCAACCCTAGGTATCTTATCTCAAGTGAGTGAGGTCTGACCGATGTCTTGGACAAATTTTGGCTTGTAAACATTTTCAAGATCCACACCCCTAAGAAACGGAAGGCAATTTGCTAGGAGATGCATCGATCACAGAAAAGTTCGCCTATATCTGTCCTGTCTCTACTTCCTTCTCGAGTATGCAAATGATATAAAAAGTGACAGTGTCTCTATAGCAAGAGTTAAGGGAAATGTCGGTAGGCTATTACCATAAATGTGCTCAAAGATGGATCTTTCTGACAAGATTGGATCAGCGTACCCGAACGTATCGCACAAGTGTTTCGATTGTGACCAATCGGAGAAAAATTAGCCTTCCTTCCGCATTTGCAAACCAGTGTACTCGCAGGGCTTCTGGAGAGTGAACATGCTTAACCACTCTTCCCATTGGCGTTTCCTCTCTGTCACTTGAAACCATGATTATAACTGATCAACTCTCCTCAAATCACGCTCTGCAGCCATCTTCAGGGGAATTGTCATCATTTCTTTTGGCGGCCCCACACACCTCAGCAACGCCACAATGCCATCATTCTTTCTTGGCAGGACACCTTATAGTACTCCACAGACAAATAATCCAAGAATAAAAAGAGCATCGCCCTCCAAATACATAAGGCAAATAATTTGTTAGATTCTCTTCCAAGACTGTTGACGTGCAAGGTTCTTCATCACTTATTTAGTTATGATCAAATGTGCCGTTGACCATTCCTCTACCGAGTTGCTTCTCTATGTGACAGTAATGTCTGCTAATTTCACAATGCACCTTAGGCAACCCCCACATTTTCTTAAAATATGTTTTTTCAGATTTTGCTCTAGCTCTGGAGGGGATCTTTATCTCAAAGCATGTGGGAACGAATGCCCGCTCTCTCATTGCTTTGCAGATGGATGTCTGTAAGGCAGAGTTAGTCTCAAGTGATTGGTGGAGCTTCTGATAAGCTTGCCTGGACAATCAAAAATTATTCCTAGTCCCATTTGAAATGTCTCTGAATGCTGTTCCCATTAGCTCGCCACAAAACTCCATTGCATTTGAGTCATCAACAACAATGAGTACACTTCTTATCGGCCATTAATGTAAGTTATTAACCATCTGCCTCGCCCTATTTTTGTCGGCTTTCTGTTTGTGTCATTTGATTGGTGTTATTTAATATAATTTTTATAAGGATTTTAGTATTTTTAATTACTTGTTAATTAGTTATATTTAGTTTTGTTTAGTTTTTGTGTAAAGCTTCATTGAATTATATTTTTACTTGGTATTGAGGAATTTGTAGGATATTTTATAGGACACCAACTTAAATCCTATCTAGGCGCTGAGAGTCTGCAAATTGAGGAATAAAATACAAACGCTAAACCGCAGTTTTGCTATCTCCAGTTTTGATAAATTTTTGTTCTATTGTTCTAGCTCTCCTTTTAATGACTTTAATGTGTTCAAGGATTTGTGCCAAGATTCAAGGAAGCCGTCTAGAATTAATTTATTGACTATTTTTATCTCTAAACTCTTAATCTTGTTTATGTTCTTTCATTATTACTGATTGATTATGGAATTTTATAAGTATTATTGGTGTTTATTTAAAATTGACTATAATGAACTATAACCGAGATTTGAATGTCCGCTTGAAATTTTCTTTTCGCAATTTATAATATTATATTTGTTTTTCTTTGTTCAAAGTATACATTTATTATTAAACTAAGTACTTTCAGGCAAACTTTCTCCTCCTGGGATTGATTTATTTTCATTACTCACTATTGGGAAAGTTTTTGATTTGAAAAAGGTAATATAATTATCAACGTGAAAATTAATAATTTTGATACGGAAGCGTATATATTTTGACTCGTGGGGGGGCTTTCATGAAGTTAATGAACCGTTGAGGCCCTTATGAATTCAACTAAAACAAAACCAATAAAACTTTAATGATTTAATTCAATTTTGATTACAGTATTGGCAAATAGAGTAATTAGAGCCGGGTCAAAATATGCTAACAATGCATCGGAGACGACTTTTTAGTCGATTTTGGATTATTTTCGCCTACTTGAACATAAAATTGATTAATGAACTAATAAATATAAATTGGGATTAAATTAAGTGAAGTCAGAAATCCCTAGTAGACGCCTATATCTTTGCTTTCTTTTAATCAAGATATTGTTGCTGATTTCTTTTTATTTCCTTTATTTGTTTGAATTTAGTTTCTAAAACTAATTCTCCTTATGCTAGTTTAAATAATAATAGGTTATCCAATATAATTTGTTACTTGTATATACAATCCATGTGGATACGATAAGACTTGCTCATTCTATATTACTTATTGCGATATTTATACACTTGGCGAAGAATTGTTCATCGTTACATGTAAAATCATAATAAATTTTGAAGTGTTTTTTATAACCAAGTTCCCAAAATATAATTTCCATGCCCACCAACCTCAGTTGATCCATCTGCCCACTATCCGCGTGAGGGGAAATTATCTAAAATATATCTGGCTTTTTCATATATGAACTTCACAAAGCCTTTGTCTTGCAATGCCTTTAACACCCACAATTGAAATGAGTAAGGCAGCGGGGATTATCTTTCAGGCAGCTTTGTTTTCTAACTGCCATCAACATCCTCTTCAAAAGGCTAACTAATATCAGTATTCTAGTTGCACTCTGGCAAAAGAAGAAGGTAATCTTATATCACGACAATATCCAGTTGATGAGCCTTTCTTGACCTTCGATGAATGGCTTCATATCCTTCTTTAGAAATTATCAGTAGACTTTAGTTCTGGATTCGATCCATTTGTGCGGAAAGCTTATGTTGGATAGAATGAAAGATATAAAGGGGTATGTACCAAAACTAAAGCTGTTGGGATGTAAACCGTCCGTCTCCTTTTTTTTTGTCAAGAAGAGGAGCCAACAAACATTCTCACAGGTCCAGAGCGACAAACAGCATTCACCGGCAAAGTATGTTATTCGTCAAGATCCATGCCATTCTTTTTCGACTAATTGTTTCTTGTTGGATTCAAGGATACTTTTAGAAAGACCTTACAAAGAGACTATGAAATTCATCTCTTAACAACCTGGCTTGCGTTCTAACTGGGGCTTAAGGCTTCTCTAGGCAACTAAGGCTTCAAACTTAGAAATTACATGGACGAAACAATTGTAGTTCCTATTCGCAAATCAATTACTTGGGCTAAAGGTATTAATGCCATAACCAGATTGGAAAAAACTTGCTTGAATATTCTGGAATAACACTTAATCTTGTATTCAGTGCCAATGTTACTTTGTAAGATGTAGTCCTAATAGAAATCTGTCAGAATGATCGATGAGTGCCAAAACATAAAAGAAGTTGTCTTGGCAGGATTTCAAGATCAAGGGCTTCAAAGATCTCTAGCGAAATGGATAGCTTCTCCTACTCCTCCTTATGGGGCTGCATAGCCGATTATCAATAACTCATCAATTCAAATCTTCAAATGTCATAGATAATCTCGACCTTAATATCATATGGGAACAACACAGGTCTCCGAGCAGGATGGTCAGCATTATGGGTTCGGCAACTGGGCTTTCGATGCCAGTTGGGGAAGATAATTATTGGTATCATTAGGATGGGCTCAAATTCTTGCTATGATAGTGGATAATAGGAATGTGATAAAGCGTTAACGTGTTTAGGAAAAGGCCATGGGAATCATGTAACGGCGATGGATTAGCTATTCTGGGGGGAATTTTGGTCGAGGACGAAGATGTGGCGATGAAAGGAGTTGAGTTTTGAAGGATGTTATAGGAAGTATAGTTCACAAGGTAGAACCCTTAGGAGATGGGGTTACACAGAGATGAAGTGCGATCGTTTTACTTGGTCCAAGGGGGAACGGTTAACCGGAAGTCCTGCTTGAGCGTTATTGTGAATGTCCAAGAATTCTGGACATTTGGGGGTGGCGGCGAAGCTCGATGAACAAGGATTTTCTTGAGATTATGTACAGGTCTGATACCAGATGGAGTATGAAGTGTCCGCGGCTGAAGCTTTTTCGGGCCCTGCTCAGCCTTTCCACTTTCAGGAACAGAGTATGCTTTGCATGCCATGAGGCATGCAGTGATCCATGGCTTAGAGCCTTACTTTTATATTTCATATTGCATGGCTATATGACTATCGGTGCAAGTGTTAGGAAGATTGAATGATAGCAAACAAGATCGTTAATCGGATCTAATGTCCATGCGCCAAGATACGTTTGGCGCAAATCCTTTCCGTGGTACTTAGCTGACGTGCATCCTCCACCTACGTGTCGCTAAATTAGTCTCATAGGAAGCGTATAGATGTAGGCGACAGAAAATGTGTTGGTTTCATGGTTTATTACAGTCGCCAACTACCAAAAATATCCATACAAAAAGATCTATGTCCGTGTTACTTAACTTACCATTTATGACGCAGATCCGCAACAATTAGGTAATCGTGGGTAGTCTGTGTTGAAGTATTTTTGGATGTTTAGGGGTTTTCTTTCGCCATCAAGGTTTAAGCTTTTTTGCCTATGCATTAGTGATATTTTAGGTTCAGATCCATCTAAACACCATGATTCGTATTGGGGGACGTGTGTGGACTCAGACGTTCTGGTGTGTTCGCCGGCAGTTGCAGTGCAGGTAATAATATGACTGCAACAAGTTGTGGGTGGATTTTAAAAGGACCATTCTTTTTCAGCATTCATATTCAGAAGTCAAAGTTGGTCTTCCCTGAATGGCCAATCAAAAGGACCATTTACTGTTTAACATAGACGGGCAGAGTGATTGATCTGATATTTTTCGCATGTCACTTTCATGGCTGTTATAATGATGCTTAGTTGTTTTTACTTTGTTTTGCCCTGAACCTGAACAAACCCTTGGAAATGTGAAATTAGGATTTTGCTTTGTTTTCGTGAGATTACTTAAGCAGGCGCTGCATACATTTAAAGAAAGAAAAGCTTGCAACTCTATTCATATTCTTTCCATTCCCTTGTTAGAGACAATCTAACAGAAAGTAACGCAGAAACTTACACTCCTTGTTACAGGAGCAATGAATCAGATTCTTTGAGTAAGAAGATTCAAAATTTTTACCTAAAGACAGACAATCACGGTTGTGTCTTGGGGCCACTGTATGGTGTTATTTTCGGGGAAAGGAAAGCCTGTTGAGAGAGAGAAGTGAAGGGAAGGAGTAAAGTTTGGAGCTTTTTTTTTTTGGGCGCCTTTGTTTCCTGTATTCGAAGGAGCGGTCAAGTAAGGGGGATCTGTGTGGGAGACAGTACCCTTATTAGAGCTTTTAGTCTCTGGAGGAGATATTTGGTGGCCTGGTGATCAAACTTTGGCTTTGTTGACCAGAAGTCTTTCGTTTTCTTCTACACTGCTGTAATCTTTCTAATATCGGCTTTTTGCAGTATTCTTTTTTTCTTTTTACACACACCTTCTGTAAAACCTAAAAAGAGTAACAAAAAAAAAAAAAACAAAAACAAAAAAAAAACAAAGGTTTAATTTATTATGTCAAATTTCAACTGTCAATAGAATAAATTATTTTTATTTGGTTAATTATCTTAACAAATTAAAATTATTATAAATTTTAAAAAATAACTCACATATCCATATTATAATTATTATAAATTATTAAAATCAACAAGCTGACCAAGCTCTCTTCAAAAAAAAAAAAAAAAAAAAAAAGACACTACCAGCCATCAAAGAAAGATAGAATAATTATGGATAGAATATTGCAATATTGCACTTAGAAATTACAACAAACAACACAAAGAAATACAAGCTCTGCAAAGACATCTCTGATATGCGCTACTTAATTATTAGACAAAGAACTGACATTGAATCATCAATATATTTGCTATCACTATAACAGATGGAATACAACATGCTGATACCCTTTATATGTTGGAAAGCTTCTGTTCTGGGCATTATCAATCTTGTACGGCAAGATAAGGCGAACATACGCGCAATTTTATCGCAAATTCCTTTGGTTTATCTTTCAGGGTTGATGGAGTAACACATGGCAGTTTTTTGTAGTTTTTACTTGCCTCAGAGGTGACAATTGCAATCGCAAGTGCATCAGGAAGCATCTTCAAAGTTTATGCAGTGTCTAATCTCCAGGTGTTTCAAGACGCAAGGCATTTGCTCCTTTTTCCATATTCCATGTTCCTCTAAGTATGCTCCAGCCTGCCCATAGGCTTGAGGACTTCAAGCTTTGGAAATCCTGCCATCTTTGGGCAAAGCATTTTCTTTCGCTCGAAAATGAATTTTCGAAAACAATCTGCAATATTTCTGAGGTTGGGAAGCTTCTTAATGTCCTGGCATTGGGTCCTCGATTAGTCCCAGATGCAGACAAGGTGACCTCAGTGATGGCTTTGCGGAAAATTAGATATATAGATCTCTGATTCTTTAGCTTCCAACCAACATATATATCAGAAAGCTGCCACATTTGCCTGACAAAGACTGCAAATGTAGCATCCGCAAGGCTGACCTGATTCATCAATTGACTTCAACCTTCAAGAACACTTGAAGGTGTTTTAGATTCAAGCAACGCCAATCTGCTGATATTTAAAACAAGTTGCAAGACAGTGGCTGCTGGCTTTTTGCGGGGTCTGATATTTTGGCATTTTCAGTGCCAATTTTCCTGATGCTTAACAAAACTGTCTAGGCATTTTTTACTGGGACTAGTTCTCATTTATGAATGCTACTACCCCAAAATGTTTGAAGTTCCACTTAAAGAGCTGTGTTCTTGTTGGGGGATAAATGAGCTGCAGAAACTCTCCATCTTAAGACGAATAAAATGGCCTTTAGTTTTTGGGTGCAATCTTTCCAGAATTAGTAATCGGGGAGAGTATTAGAAGGGTGCATGAGTGCGGCTTCATCAATCAAGCGTTTGAAGGTTCAAGGCAATTTGCAATGACATGGGAAGTCAGTTCTAGGTAAGTTGGATCTCAAGCCTAGGTAGTCTTCAGGTGAATGAGCTGAACCCCACTGCCTTGGGGCAATTTTGGCTTGTAATGGCATTTTCAAGATCGCAGCACCCCATAGAAAACGTGAACAATTGCTATGAGATGCATGACAGATAAGTTTCCCTATATTCTTTGTCGCTGCTCTACTTCCTTCTCGAGTTATCAAATGATACTTAAAAGTGACAGTATTCTATAACAAGAGTAAGTGGCAAGTGGTGTATTACCATTGAATAGTGCGTTCAAAGATGGGATCACTTTCTGATCAAAGAATGGTCGGCAACCCGACGTATCGCAGCAAGTGTTTTCAATTTGTGACCTCGGAGAAAATTAGGCTTGCCTTGGCTTTGGGCAAACGCTAGTGTAAACTCGGCATGGGCCTCTGGTAGGCAAACGTCTTAACCCTGCCATTTGAGTTTCCTCCTGTTTCTTGAAACTTATTATACTGATATCAACTTCTCAAACACGCCTCTGCAACATCTTCAGGGGAGTTGTTCATCATTCTGTTGACGCCCAGGACCCCTCAAGGCAACCCACAAAGCAATAATCTTCTTGGCACGGAAGCCTTATAACCTATCACAGGAAAGTAAATCCAAAATAAAAAGAAGACAGTCGCCCTCAAATACAAAGTGCAAATATTTGTTAGTTCTCTTCCAAGGCGCCTGACCAAGGTTCTTCATCCTTTATTTTATGTTTGTCAAGCACCTTGACCGCATTGCTCTAGAAGTTGGCATTCCCCTCTGTGATAGGCAGTTTCTGCTACATTTCAACAATCCACCTTAGGGCAACCCCTCCGTCATTTTCTTAAAATATGTTTTTTTCAGTTTTGCTCTTAGCTCTGGAGCGGATGCTTTAATCTTCAAAGGCATGTGTGAACAATGCCTCAGCTCGTCATCAATTGGGCTTCGGCAGTGATGCAGTCTTAACAGAGTTGGTCTCGGTGACTGGTGGAGCTTTTGCTACACCTATCAACAAGGAAAAATTATTCTATGTGCGCCCTTAGATATGGTCTCTTGAATGCTGTTCGTCCATTGTCTCGGCCAAAATTCAGCTTGCGTTCTCGCAGCCATCAACAAGCGATGGACACTTTCTTATCCAACAATAATAATTATGAACGCATGCTCCTCAGCCTATTCTTGTAGGCTTCTCCGTTTATGAACACGATTAAGAAACTATAATATGAATTGGACATTCCTTTATGTATGCAAGGCTCAATAATTCTCTTCGCATGATAGTATACATCATTGATCTAGCAGACCACAGTTCGGTGAGGGAATTAATCCAAAATGAACCTTGTGCTGGCCGTAGAATCAACTTTGCAAACGGCTTGTCTTGCCAATGGCCTTTAACAGCCCACAAATTGAAATGGGTGAGGCAGCGAGGATCATGTCTTTGAGTATCTTGTTTTATATACATGCAATCAACATCCTCCTGTTCAATAGCTAACCATATCAATTCTCAATGTTGCTACCCGGAGTAGAGTAGGAGTTATGCTTGATATTGGTTCCCTGTGCGATGTTCTTGGTGATGAATGGCTTTCATATCTTCTTTTTTTTGGAAATATACAGACTTTAACTTGGATTCAGAGCCATCTGTTGGGCAAAATTACGCTGAGAAAATGAATATTACGGGGAGACGGCAAAAAATAAGTTGGCTAGAATGTCCTTTCTCAATATTTAATCAAGAAGAACGCAACAACATTCTTTTCAGCTGAGGCCAGCAAAACATGGGAAAGTTGTTCCATCCATGCCTTCCCTTTTCACCCAATTTTAATTCCTTTTGAGTTCAAACTCTTTTCTCGAAAGCACCTTCATAAGACTTGAATTCATCTCTTAACGCGTCTGTGGCTTGATTCTAAAACTGCAGGCTAAGCTTTCTCTTGGTAACTCAGGCTTTCAACCTTAGAACATTACTGGCGAGACCATTGTAAGTATCCTAACTTCAAATCAAATACTGGCCTAATAGTGTATTATCGCCAATAACCACTGTAAAATTAGGTTGAATATGGCAGCAAAAGTTAATGTTTTGATTACTCCCAATTTCTTGTTAGAATCTATATAAGAATCTGTCCAGTCGATGAGAGCTAAAACATAAAAGAAATGTTTTGGACAGATGAACAAAGCCCATAAGTATAGCGAATGAAAGCTTCTCTGTTCCCTCTTTTGGTATGGATCGATTTCCAACTCTTCAATCAAATCTTCAACGTCGTTACATAACCTCCATTACTATCTCCTTAGGGGGGAACATCTAATCTTTCAGAATCATCAGCATATTTTCGCAATTGGGCTTCCATCCATTGAAGTCTGATCCTTCAATGATCCAGCAATCGAATCAGACTCTGAATAAAGATTCGCACATTTCTACCCCAAAGAGACAAGGCGGGCTTAGTAATTGCCAATGGAGAAAGAAAAAGGAGGTTGCCAGGAAAGAGAAGTGAAGTGAAGAGGAGTGAAGTGGAGTTCTTTCAAATAAGAAAGAGAATAAGTGGTGGAGACTCCCTCAATAGTTCTTCCTTTTTTTTTTTTTTTTTTTTTTTTTTTTTTTTCCTCCGTCAAAATTGCAATGTGGTTTTTCTGGTTTTTCTAATGAAAAAACTCAGGTCGCAAGAACAACGAGCATAAGACTTCAAATGTTTCTGAATGAAGACGCTGACAAACACAAGCGAATACAATATTTCCTCCTTAAAAATATAATTGATACTTGGCAAGGGCGAATTTCAGAAGCAACATGAGGCAAAGAACAGAGCAATTGTGACAAACTGATCTCTGCAATAGGTGATTATTATGCTTTAATATTCTGAGTTAAAAACGAAAAAAAAGAATAACGGAATGGTGTACAGAAACAAGGAATACACAATTGTACATAGGCTCCAATATTGTTCAAAAAAAGAAAAAAAAATATATATACTATTTAATGGATATGATTGATTACAATGTCTGAATAAAAGGTAGTGTATTACTGACTACAAAAGAAAAAGAATTCATCAGAATTAATAATCTGTAGTCATACAGTAATATATGCGAATGAATATGATTAGCAATGTAGCAAATCCAATCCTGTGTTCCTGTAAGTTAAGTTAATTTATAGCAGGCAAGAAAAAATGTTACCGCCCTAATCATTTCCTTAATTAACAGACTATATTAAGCATACTTGGTTATAAATGACATGCTTATGCCTCCTCCTCCCTTTACGTTTCTTTCCCTCGCCACCGCCCAAAATTGAGTGTTAATCGGGCACAACAAATATTAGCATACAAGGCATTCTGTTTAGCTCTGCACGAACCAACTTGACTCCCCTTTTGTTGCGGGGGCGCAAAAGTTCGGGGCCCTTTTTTAGAAATCTGAATTGTTCAGTAATTGCCCAGATGGAGTGCCATCTCAATAACCAGACATGAGTAACTGCAAGCCCTCCCGCTCCTCCAAGTAGTTTTCTTCCCGCTTTTGGTTTGTATTCCCATCCACTTGATTTGGCTGCATTAACAAGCAGGGGGCATCTCTAATCCACACATCCATTTATGCATCTTTCCATTCTCTTGCTCACCTTGGTCCATTGCTCTTCTGTCGTCGCAGAGACTTCAAAAAGACTTAGCAAGCCTGCCATGCCATCGAATAGCAGCCGATTTTGCTTCTATCTCCTTTCACTTGGGGATGGAAGAATATCAGTGTTCAAGCTTGAAGCAATGCAGTGCAAGCTTGGAATTCTTGTCTTGACATGTATTTGCTTTTCAGCGAAAAAATTGAGTGGCCTTACTGCACGGGTTCTTGAAATCTAATCTGTCCAATTCCATTGGGAAGATGAAAAGGGCATAACGACTAGAAGATACAGCATGTAAATTCGCTTCGCGATTCGCTTTCTTTAGGCAAATGGGGGATTTTTCAATCATATTTGAATTCTGGTTCTTAGCACTCACCTGGTAAAAGCAGAGATCTGTGGCAGATTGCCGCCATAGATCAGAATGCTGTGATCAAAATTCTGGTTTTAAGCACCTTCCTTCACCAATCTTGTCGAAAACATCCGGCGTTTCTCTGAGTGCCGTGATCACCGCCTGTTGAGTAAGCATAAATTTTGGCGGGAAAATACAGCTCATTGTGTCTATAATATGTTGAAGATTTCTTCTTTCTTGTCTTCTATCTTCATTTCTGTTCATATTCTTCTTTCTCTTTCTATGTTCTTCACTGGCTTCTCATTTCAAAAGTTGCTTCGAAAATTATATGAGCTTTTTTATAATCTGACGGAGAGCGAGCAGTATCTAAAACATTGTAATCCGATATTATGCTCAGTATCTTCATAACATGCCATAAGGAACTTGAAGAGTTTCCACTGAACTTGATTGGCTTTCTCTGTCTAGGCAACAAACTTATCAGATTCGAATTTTGCCATGGAATTAGACCATGCTACCTTGTTACACGGGCCGGCATCAATGACAAGATTCGCAACCTGACTGGAGACAGGCACGTATCTTATGTATGAGTGGGAATTCTCACCAGCAATTTTTTGTGTTTGCTCAACCAAAGTAATGTTAAATCAAGAGAAATAAGTATAAGCATCTCGTAATAACTTAGTAAAGCAATAGCAGCAACAGCCAAACAAAGTTATGCTCTTGTCAATTCTTGAGTAACACGAGGGCTTAAAGTCAATTAGAAAAAAGGACTAAGAGAGTAAAGAAGCGGTTAAAGATAAACTAATGGCACGTGAGAAAAGCTGCCGAGATAAGTATGTATCACACTTGGCCTTGGTATAAAAGCAAATCATAAGCATGAATCCCAAGCTCAAACTCAATCAGCTTTAAAAGTTTTCTCCCAAGTCATGTGCTCATGTTGGAGAGAAGGACGGCTGACTCTCAATATCCTGGGAAGCTGATGGATAAGGCTCAGCAAAACTTAATCGTTTGAAATGGCCGAAGAAATATGCAGCATCATCAGAGTACGAGCAGGCAATCTAGGAACAAATGGCTGTTTTTGCTGGCAGCTTTACAGAGACTGGCCAAGCACAATGGATAGTTCCTCAATCACGGCTCCATACGACACATTGTAACGCCTTCAGCTCTTTTTGAAATATTAATTATCCATGAATTTATGCATAGCTATATCCTGGATCAGGCTGAGGAATGCATGCATTTTCCTAAACTGATATCCTGGAAGCTGAGGATAAGGTCAGCAAATAATCGTTTGAAAATGCTGAAGAAATATGCAGCATCATGCAAGACGACAGCATCAGGAACAATGCTGTTTGCTGCAGCTTTACAAGACTGGCCAAGCACAATGGAAGCTTCCTCAATCACAGGCTCCAACGACACATTGTAACCCTCAGCTCTTTTTGAAATATAATCATCCATGAATTTAGCATAGCTATATCCTGGATCAGGCTGAGGAAGCATGCATTTCCTAAACTGATCACTGCTTGCAAATCGTAGAGCCCAAATCCTCTCCCCACACTTAATTATTGCAAGAACAAACATTGGAACTGCTAGAAAGTTGATTGGATTTCCCATCCATGACCTTATTAAGATATAAAATGCCCCTCCAAACTTAACAATTAGACCAAGCAGTTGCCTCATCCATAATTCGTTATCTTCCAATGAATAGGCTGTGATGGTGTCTGGACCACCAAGATGCAGAAGAAGAAACGGTGCCCAAAATGCCATTATCACATACTTTGTATCCAGTGAACCATTCTCATTGCTTGAGTCCATGTTGGAGAGAACACCAAGTGAAAGATTTACAATCCAGTCTGCTGACAGGTAAGCAATCCACAGGATGAATGCTAGCCAATCTCTGGCTATGTACTTTCTTCTGCTTCCTAATACAATCAGAACCATCTGCACGGAGAGGCTGACAATAACTGCTCCACGAAGCTCCCATTCATTCCAAAAATTCCGTATCCTTTCAGGGAAAATTTCAACCAATCTCCTGTTGTTAATGAAGATCAAACTGCCAACAACTGATGCAGTGGCAAGCATGGCTGTACACCTCTTTACTGATCAGTCACCTGGTTTCAGAGAAAAGGAGTGTGGGACTATTGAACTAAAACATTCTAATTTTGATAGAGATCACCAGATAAATGAAAAACAATCTAGGGATTTAGCAAGCCTAAATGATGTATAATAACGATCAAATTTCAGGAATAACTTTAGAACAGAAGTTGCATCTGAAACTAGTTCATTTTGGTTAGAGCAGATTATAAAGTTACTCCCTTTAAAATTGGTGAAAAGCTAGTTACTACAACAGCTAATTTTCACGAGCAAGGCTTAAGACCATGAAAAAAGCCATCTAAAAGGAAAAACAAATCAATGCAAGATATAACATATTAATTAATTTATCTTGATAATGCAATTAGAAATAACTAACCAGGACTTCCACTTGAAAATGTTCAGTTGTTCTTGGTCTCCGACAACGTCTAACAAGAATCCTTTTCTTTTAAGTTTCTTTCTTCGTTTTTCACTGAAATTTTGGGGAAGGAGCAGAGGGCAGAGCTTCCGCCCCTTTCCACTGTGTTTCTCTGCTCTTTCGTCTCAGTCAAAGAATTGTTTGGCGCTACGATGTCGTTTAGAAACTGACCACGTGCAAGGAATACGGCAGAACGAGTATGTCAAACAGTGAAAATAATAAAATAATTAGAAAAACAACAAGAGGACAAACTTTTTTGAATTGGTTAATTGAAGTTCTGAATGCAATTTTGGGTAAGGTTATTTTTGTAATTGATGAATTATATTTCTTTCTATATTTATTCATTAGAAGTAATATTAAATAATGAAATAATCTTTTATAATTTCATTCAAAAATAATAAAATTATATAATAAAACGATCGTGAAATGCATTACAAATTTATATCTCATTGAGATATGTCAAAATTATATCTCATTGAGATATGTTAAAAAAGTTGCAATGCTAATATGTGTCTTTTTAAATATCCTGCGAAACCTTTTTACCAAGGTTTGCAATAGCAAAAGCCATATTTGGTATGACCTAAAGGTATCAAAATGGCTTGACATGTTAGGTTTAACACGGATTCGCCTAACACGCGATACGATTAGTGTTAATATAAACACAACCAATTTAATAATTGTGTTAAATTTATCGATATAAATACGACACAAAAATTAGGCAGGTGACATGAATACAGCACATTTAACATACCTAATATCGTAAACAGGTTAAACATTTTTATAACTAATTTAATTTCAAATTAGTTGTAAGCATTTTTATAAGTTGTTTGTTTTTAATTCCACCCTAGTCAAATTAATAGCAATGGGAACAAAATTTTAAAATAATTTTTATAAAATTTTGAAAGAAAAAATTTAAAATCATTTGATATATTAATAAACAAAACAAAATGTAATCATTTGATATATTAATAAACAAAACAAAATGTTTTATAACTAATTTTTTGCAGGAGACCTGCCTAAATGCTTATGGCAGGTCACGTGCTTCTCAAAGTAGTTTCCTATAACAGATCAAATGTCGTCGTGCTGTGTAGAATCAAACGACAAGGCAATATTCTTTGTTGTTTGTCGTAACCAAAACACTGCACGACAACAGCAGCCTAAACGACTTACTATAGACAAATCCTTTCCTTACAGGATTGCAAGAGAGATCAATAATAGGATCTCTGATATAACTAGAAGGTGCATTTCAGCTTTTACCCTAAGAACAAAAAGAGATGAGAGCCATTTCAAAGTTCTCAGCTTTCAACAATGGAAAACAAAAATATACTTAGAATGAAAATTTCAATTCTAAGCACCATCAATCTTGCATGTAGATGTGGCGTGCATGTCTGATCTTGTTCCATTCCTGATCCTGATTATTCTTGATCTTTGCAGAAAACTCTGGCATTCTTGTTAACTTCAATTCACTCAGAGTTCTAACATGTCGAAGTCCGTCAGGAGGCATCTTTAAGTTTTTTCAGGACCTGATCTCCAAGTCTATGAGACTAAGAAGTGCTCCCTCCTCCACATTCCACTCCTCTAGTAGATCCAGTTCCCAAAATTTTAGGACTTGAAGCTTGGGAAATCCTGCATAGCTGCAAAGCATTTCCTTTCCTATATATGATTTGGCAAATAATCCAAGAATTCTAAGGTTGGAAAGCTTGTCCAGAATTTGCATTGGGTCCTCTACCAGCTCAGATGCTGACAAAGTGAGTTCAATCAGACTCTGGGGTAACTCGGATACAGGATGTGGATTCTTTAGCTTTCCAACCAAATATATACTGGGGAGATACTTGTGGTCTAATAAAGACTCCAAATGTAAATCCCATGGCTGACCTGATTCATCAAATGATTTCAACCTCAGGGATTGAAGGTTTTTTAGGTTTGAAACCCAGTTCGCCAGCACAAGCAACTGTGAAGACATGGCTTCCTTTTGGGATCACACTGTTGTCTTGCATTTTAGTCCCAATTTTGTGATATTGCTTAAAGTGCCTAGGCCATTTCTCACTGGACTATTCTCATATATTAATGCACCCCAAAGTGTTTGAAGATCCAGTAGAGAGTTGTTCTCTTGGCAAGGAACAAACATGCTGCAAAAACTCTCATCTAAGAACAAATGGGTTAGGCTTTTGATCTTCCAAATTGAACTAGGGAGAGAAACAATACAAGTACGCTTCAAATCTACTGATTGAAGGTTTAGCAGTTTGTCAATGAAGACAGGAAGTGCCTCTAGGTAAGTTGATCTCAAACCAAGGTACCTCAACCGAGTGAGGTGTCCTACTTCCTTTTGCAATTTTGACTTGTACACATTTTCAAGATCCAGCACCCATAGCAAATGAAAGGAACTTGCAGAGATACATTGACCAAGAAACTTACCTCTATCTTCTCCCAGCTTTGCTTCCTTCTCGAGTATCAAAGGATAGAAATGAAACAACATCTTTATAACATGAGTAGAAAGAAGAATTTTTATTGTTGCTATGGATGTGGTTGAAGTGAGTATCCTTATGGTCAAGATGGTCAGCCAAACGGTATATAATACCCGTCTTGGTGGAAAATCAAGTCCAATTTTATCCTGCAGAAAATTAGCTTCCTTAGCTTTTGAGAGCCAGTGTATTTGCAAAGCATCTGGCATGCGACATCTGTTTATTTTTCCATTGAGCATCTTCTTGGTCACTTGGATCATGTTCTGGTTTACTAGCTCTATCAAGCACTTGTCTGAAACACATTCTGGAGATTCCTCATCTCCCTTTTGACGCCCTAAACCCTCTGCAACCCACAAGCCAATCAATCTTCTTGCAGGGATCTCATTATTCAGCCACACGGATAAGATAAGTTTTACTCTGTTTATAATTCTGTTTGTATAGCTAAGTTCTATTTGTTGTGTACTTATCATCTTCTACCTATGCTTATCATATTGTAACAGCTCCCTCAACTTAAAAAGGTGTACAGCAGAAATACAATTAATCTCAAAACCAAAATTAATCTCTTAAATCTTATATGGTATCAGAGCCGTAAAAACTACGGTTTTTATTTCTTCTATCTCCTTTCAATTCTGTGAGTCGTCATGACTTCATCTTCAAATAACTCTAATGTTATTCATTAATCTGCTTAAATCTTATATGGTATCAGAGCCCGTAATAAACTACGGTTTTTATTTGCTTCTAATCGTCCTTTCACTTCTGTGAGGTCGTGCATGACTGTTCATCTTCAAATCAACTCTACATGTTTAATTCATGTTCCTCTGGTCGAACGTTATATTTCG
Source organism: Jatropha curcas (assembly GCF_014843425.1). The sequence goes on from NW_023590757.1 coordinate 69,469, forward strand.
TTCAGACTGCTTTTCTCAGTCTTTTTCGCTTTGAAATTGACTTCACTAAAAATTATCCTTCCTGCTCGAGCTCAGGTTTGTTTCCGATTCTTAGAGGTTATTGGTTTTACTTGGGTATGTTGAAACGAAAGATTGTTCCTCCTTCTGCCCAGCTGTTATACAAAAAGATGGTTCTCCAGTTATACAAAAAGATGGAAAGGAGGTACCAAATACAGATTTTGAATTTTGGGAGTGTCAAGATCAATTGATTTTGGCTGCTCTTATAGGTGCTACTAGTTTTTCGGCTATGCATGTTGTTAATTCTGCTGAAACATCTGCAGAAGCTTGGGATCGAATACAAAGATCATTTGCGAATAGATCTGCAGCAAGACTTATTTCTCTTCATGAAAAATTATCTATTCTTAAAAGGGACTTATTTCTCTTCATGAAAAATTATCTATTCTTAAAAGGGAAACCCGGCCAGTTTCTGAATATTTGCAGATGGTTAAAGCTATATCAGATGATTTGTCCCTTTGTGGAAGTCCAGTTTCTCCCATTGATTTAATTATCTATGTTCTGAATGGAATTGGACCTAAGTTTAAGGAGATTGCAGCGGCTGTGCGTGCTCGAGATTCTGTAATCTCGTTTGAAGAATTAGAAGATAAGCTTCTAGCACATGAGTTATATCTTAAACGCACAGATTCGACTTTTGACGTAGTGCCACTTGTGGCAAATTCTGTTCGGAAAGGATATAACTTTCGTAAATCTGAGGCTACCACTGACAAGTCTCAAATTTTTTCTGAATCTCAAGGTCGTTCTGGACAGTCGAGAGGTTATGGGCAGTCCAAAACTATTTGTCAAATTTGTGAGAAACCTGGTCACTCGGCAAGGCAGTGTTTTAGTGCGAAGAAATTTTTCAAGAATAATTTTCCCCAGCCACGAGCAAATTATATTCATTCTTCTGCTTCACTCCCCAGCCAGAGGCAAATTATATTCATTCTTCTGCTTCACAAGATTATCGGAGTGGGTCTTGATACTGGAAGGCAACTCATCTTATGTTCACCAACGCATTTACGAAATCTTGTCTCTCAATGTGCACCGTTATGATGGGCGTTGGGATTGAGCTCCAGCTTGAC
>NW_023590757.1:71083-168284 GCF_014843425.1 Jatropha curcas
AGAGAGATTGAAAAAAGTTTTTTTTTTTTTTTTTTTTTTTTTTTTTTTTGGTCCAAAAGAAAAAAAACCCAGTGAGGGTGGGCCTCTGAGGAGGGTCCAACCGGAGCCCTCTTTACCCAGAAATGGTTTTAAAGCTGAATGAGATGGCGCGATGTTACATTTTGGGCTTTCTTTTGTGTTTCAAAATGTTTGTTTGCAACATCAAGCATCAGAGGATTGGACAACAGCTTTTTGACATGCTTCAAATCTCAAGGGAGATTGTTTTGGAGATCCAAACTAGTGCAGCAAGGCAAAATGCACTGAGGGAGATTCTTACTTCCAAAATGGGAGGAGGAACTCCAGTTAGAACTATGTCTTGAAGATGATGAGTTCTTCTGAAATGGACATGGAAAAGGTTCTTGGTGCTGAGGTTGACAATGCTACATAAGATAGAAATTGATCTTGACACCTTTGCAGCCCAGTTTTCAGCAGTTTCGTTTGAAAACTATAACAATGAATAAAGATGGATTTTTCACTCTGTCTAAGTTTGCTGAATGAGCTGGTGGCTTGCTGAGACCATCATTAAGCAAGGAGCTTGCACCTGTTTGTGCTTAAATGTTTTGAGCGAGGTTCTTCTTCTGGCCAAGAACAAGGGTAAGAAAGAAGAAAAAATGCCTCACAAGGCCCTAAGCCTAAAACAAGTGGTGCATCTACTGTGCAAGTGGTTCTGTTGAAAAAGCCTAAGGGTAAGTGTTCCACTGCAAGCATATGAGTGGAAGTTCACAATGTCAACATGTTAGCAAGACGAAGCAGGTAATTGTCTCTGTTTTATATGTGATAGTTTGAAACTTGTTTAGTGGTGTTGAACATACACTCCAATGGTGTGTAGATTCTGGAGCCACTAATCATGTCTGCAATTCCATTGCAGGGGTTTCAGGTAACTCGTCAGCTAAATAAAGGAGATGTCAAGCATTTTCTGGGCAGATGGCAAAGAAGTTGCAGTTCTAGCTATAGGGAAATGTTTCTTTGAATTTTGAGAATAAATAGAACATTGTTTTTGAAGGATGTTTTATATGTTACCTTCAATTAGAAGGAATTTAAATTTCAAGTTTTCTAGTTTGAGCAAGAATGGATATTCGGTTTGTTTTAATGAATTTTATGATGATCTGTCCGTTAATTAAATTTTAGAAAACAAATGATAGTTCTGACTCAATGATTGATGATCTTTTTATTCTCAAAATTTCAACCTGAACTGCAAAATTTCTAATTCTAAGTTAAATAACTTTTGATGTCATTGTTCCATTGAGAAGAAAACGTCCTATTGAATTTAGTTCATACCTATTTGTGGCAATTCTAAGGCTTGTCATCGATTGAATTTTAGATGGATTTCTAGTTGGTCAGGATGGACGCATTGAATTGTTCATTTGAAAGTGGAGCACTAACAACCTTGATTTGTTTAGAAAAGTAAAAGACTAAGAGGCATTTTTCCTATAAAGGGTAAGAGAAACTAATGATGGTACTTGAATTAATTCATTCTAATTTGTGTGGTCCAATGAGTGTCCAAAGCTAGGGGTGGTTTTGATTATTTTTGTGACTTTCACAGATGATTACATCAAGATATGGAATACATTTACCTGCTTTGCGCTGTAAGTCTGAATGCTTTGAGAAATTCAAAGAGTTCAAGGAGAACGGAGAAAAGACATGGAAAAATTATTCAATCGTTACGGTCTGACCGTGGTGGCGAATAACCTTCTCTAGGGAAATTCATTAACTTATTTACTCAAAGAACAAGGAAATTACTTCACAGTTGTCTGCACAGCTGGTATGCCACAACAGATGGGTGTAGTAAGAAGAAGAAATAGGACCTTATGGAAATGGTTTAGAATCAAATGATGAGTTAATTCGATTTGCACATTTCCATTTTGGGGGGTAATGCCGCATAGAAACAACAACATATATCCATTGAATCTTGGTTCCATCTAAGTCAGTACCTAACTCCTACAGAACTGTGGACTGGGCGAAAGCCAAGTCTAAGACAACGTTCGGCATGTGGGGTTGTCCAGCCATGTGCGAAAGGGAAAAGCAGATAAGTTGGAATCAAAAAGCAGACTTAATGCTTCTTTATTGGATATCCTAGAGAGAGAGAGGTGGTTTATTTTATAGTTCTCTCAGATAAAACGGTCAATTGTTAAGCACCAAAATGCACATTATCTTGAAGGAATACTATATTAAACCTATCCCAAAAGTCAATTAGCCTTGTATGAAATTGAGAGGAAAGAAAATATACCAACTAGAACCTTCATTAGAACAACAACCTAAACCAAACAATGGTTTGGAGCTGACATTCCTTGCCTAGTCGTAGTGGAAGAAATGTTAGTCGACCAGGTAAATCACAATCACTTGAATATTCATACCTAACATTTCACTACCACCTGAAAGTAGTGGGAGGTTATGTAGAGACTGAAGTGGCAGCTGTTGATCCAAATATAGCAGGAGCACAATGTTGGGGCTTTCTAACATTTCATTGCCTCCCTGGTGATACAGACATGCTTGAAGTTCCAGAACATGAATCAAGATGTAGTCCACCAGTCATGGACTTTGCAGGCTTTACAGCCACAGCAAGATGAAGTTGTGATTGCCAGACCGTAGTATTCGTCCGTAGTGGGAGAATTAGACGAACCACGGTACGATTATACACTTTTGGGAGAAGCTTTTGATGAGAAATCCCTGAAGAAGTGAATATTGAACCTGTTGTACGATGAAGCACTACAAAGATAAAGATTGCTGATAAGTGGCTTGTAGTTATGAAAAATCTGAGATGGAGTCCAATGTAACTCTAATCAAGTCTGGGAATTGTAGAACACCTGAAGGGGTTAAACCGCATTTGGGATGCAAGTGGATCTATAAGAAAAAAGAAGGGTATGACGGTTAAGTGCAAACTTTATAAGGCAAGGCTTGTTGCGAAAGGGTTTACTCAGAAAGAAGGGATTCGATTATGAGGAAACTTTTTCGCCGTAGCCCATGGGCTAAAGTCTATTAGAACTCTTTCTATCCATTGCAAGCTCATTTATGATTATGAGAATTTGGCAAATCGATGTCAAGACAGCTTTCCTAATGGAAGTCTTGATGAATGCATCTATATGAAGCAACGCAGAGGTTTCATAAACAATGGACAAGAAAATTTGCTTTGCAAATTGAATACGGTCCATTTATGGGCTTAAACAAGCCAATCTAGGTCATGGAATTTAACTCTTGTTTTGACCAGGCGATTAAAAGTTTTGGCTTGATCAGTGTCATGGAATGAGTCTTGTGTGTATAAGAAATGGATGGTAGTAAGGTTGTTTTTCTGGTTACTATATGTGGATGATATTCTGCTTTATAGGGAAATTGGTGGTAGGTATGTTGAAATTCTGTTCAAAAATTGGCTATCCCAACTATTTTGATATGAAGGATTTGGGAGAAGGCTGCTCATATTCTTGGGATTAAGCTTATGCGAGATCGGCAAGAAAAGATGATTGGCTTATCTCAAGCACTTATTTGATACGTCATTCTGCTTGTTTCAGCATCCAGATTCCAAGAAGGGTTTTTTTCCTCAGACATGGAATCACTCTATTCTAAGGAACGAATGCCTAAAGACACCTGAGGAGAATAGAGAACAATGAAGGCAGTCCATATTTCTTCTGGCAGTTGGAAGCCTTAATGTATGCAATGTTGTGTACCAGAACCTGATAATCTTGTTTTTGCTGTTGGCATGGTTAGCAGATTTCAATCTAATGCCTGGGCGAGAAAAACACTGGACTGGCAGTCAAGCATAAATAACTCAATACTTGATAAAGGACTAGGGAGTTATTGTTAGTTTTATCAATCTGACGATCTTGTACATTGGGTAATATAGATTTGGATTTTTCAGACTGATAAGGACTCCTCGGAAGTCACCTTCTGGTTAAATGTTTTGTCCTTGGAGGTGAGCCTAAGTTGGAGGAGTATTAAGCACACTTGTGTTGCTGACTCCACCATGGAAGCTGAATATGTGGCAGCTCTGAAGCTGCAAAAGGAAAGCTGTATGGCTTAGGAATTTCTTATGGATCTTAAGGCGTAGTTTTCTCAGTGCAATTGCCCTATTACACTTTATTGTGAATAATGTGGGGGCAAGTTGCAACTACGAAGGAGCCACGGAGCAATAAAAAGGGCAAAACACATTGAGAGGAAAGTAATCTTATGATACGAGACATTAGTTCCAAAAGAGGAGATGTGGTAGTGAAAAGATTGCATCGGAAAACAACCTGGCAGATCCTTTTAAAAAGCTTACCAGCAAAGACTTTTGAACAGGTCATCGGTGAAGGAATGGGAGTTTTAAAGTTATAGATGGCATGGTTATGAGAGTCTAAGTGGGAGATGATAGATATATCTATTAACCATGCATATGTAATAGTATATATATGAATTGATTTTCTATTGCAATTATTTCCTTGTATTTAATTGGAAATTTGCATTAATAAATGTTATTAGCATATGAACAATAATTTGTGATTAGTACATTTTGTATGGTATTTAATTGGACCAAGTAGAGAATGGATGTTTATAAACTGACTGTTAAAACATATTCTTAGGACATTAGAAAAACTAATGTTTATTGTCTTAATCTTGATTTTATTTTATATGAAGCAAACTTGATTGTCTTTGTGCTTTGATTCCATTAAAGGGTGAGTTTCATTATTGGAAATAATATTCTCGGTGAATTGGGGCCAAAGAATATTTTGTGTTTGTAAAATTATAAATTAATGATAAATCCATGTCTCGGTTTAGAGATTGATGATACACTTTAAGTAAGTTATAAGGTTTTCATAGTGTAAACCTGCAGGTCCCTGCAGGTGGAATGGGCAAAGATTTTATTTTGTGTTTTGTGAAATTAATAAATTAATGATTAGAATCCATGTCTTCGTTTAGAGATTGATGATGCACTTTGATTCATTAAAGGTGAGTTTTTCATTATTGAATAATATTCTCGGTGAATTGGGCAAAGAATATTTGTGTTTGTGAAAATTATAATTAATGATAGAATCCATGTCTCGTTTAGAGATTGATATGCACTTTAAGTAAGCTTAATAAGGTTTCATAGTGGTAAACCCTGCAGTGGGGAAATTGGGCCAAAGATAATTTGTGTTTGTGAAATTATAAATAATGATAGAATCCATGTCTCGGTTTAGAAGATTGATGATGCACTTTAAGTAAAGCTTAATAAGAGTTTCATAGTGTAAACCCTGCAGGTGGATTTTGATCCGACACATGAAATAAGTTGAGCGACAATCTTAAAGTTATATGTGATTTAAAAATAAATTGTCAGTAAGTTAATTTAAATGACAGCATCTGTAATCTTAACGTGGGAACATTAATTGTATTATGTTGTGGAAATTGTAAAAATAAATAAGGAAGTTTCAGTCATAGTTTTTAGTGGAATAATTCATGATTAAGTTATAATAAGAATGATGTTTGGTCTAACATAGGTTTTCTTATTATCATTAGTAGCCTGATTTATTTTATTCTGGGCGGTCCCTGTAGTGCCCTAATTATTTGGAAAGTTAAGGGTGGTATAAAATTAATAAGATAAATTATTTAGTTTTAAAATAATGTGATAATTATTTTAATTAAAATAATTTTTTTTATTAAATATCTTTATATTAAACAATATCTTCCTATCAAAGAAAGGTTTTTTAAATATAAGATTGGAAAACCCTAAGAAAGAGAGACAGCACGTATTCTATTCTCTGCCATCAGAGAAAGTTCAAAAGAAGAGATAGTTAGGGATTACTGCAAAAGATCCCCGTGGTGACTCCAAGATCTCTGGTAAAGAAGACCGGTGAGCGATTCTGCGCTTCAAGAGGTCAGTTTTATTGATTTGTTCGATAATGTTTTAGTTTGCTCATATGGTTTTTTTTTGACGAGGGTTTGTTTCCGTTTATACGCCGCTCCAATCAAGTTCTTAAACTTCTCGGGAGGGTTCAATGCATCGCAGTGCAATCAGGACATGTCAAATTTATGCAGTGTCTAATCTCCAGTGTTTCAGACTAGGAATTGCTCCTTTTTCATATTCCATTCTCTAATAGCTCCAGCCCCACAGCTTTGAGGAACTTCAAGCTTTGGAAATCCCTCCCATCTTTGCAAAGGCATTTTCTTTCCTGGAAAATGATTTTCGAAACAATCTACATTCTGAGGTTGGGAAGCTTCTCTACATGTCTGCATTGGGTCCCCCCTCGATTAGTCAGATGCAGACAAAGGTTGAACCTTCAGTGAGGCCTTGCGGAAAATTAGATTATAAGATCGTTGATTCTTTAGCTTTCCCACCAAATATATATCAGAAAGCTCCACATGTGCCCGATAAAGACTGCAAATGTAACATCCCAAGGCTGACTGAATTCATCAAATGAACTTCCAACCTCAAAGAGATTGAAGGTGTTTTTAGATTCAGAACCCAATCTGCATATTAAAGCCAGTTGCAAGAAACATGGCTGCTTTTTGAAGATCAGGGGTCCTGATATTTTTGCATTTCAGTGCCAATTTCTGATGCTTAATCCAAACTGTCTAGGCATTTTTTACTGGACCTAATTCTCATTTATGAATGCACCCCAAAAGTGTTTTTTGAAGTTCCACTAAAGAGCTGTGTTCTTGTTGAAGGATAAATGTGCTGCCAAGAAACTCTCATCTAAGAATAAATGCCTTAGTTTTTGCAAATCTTCCATAGTGATGGGAGAGTATTGATGCAAGTGGGCGCTTCAAAATCAAGTGTTTGAAGGTTCAGCAATTTGTCAATGAATATGGGAAGTATTTCTAGGTAAGTTGATTCTCAATCCTTAAGCGTTATCAGTGAAAGAGCTGACCTACTGCTTGGGCAATTTTTGGCTTGTAACATTTTCAAGATCCAGCAAGCCAATAAGAAAAAGCGGAAGCAATTGCTAGAGATGCATCGATCAAGTAAAGTTTCCCTATATCTTGTCCTGCTCTAATTTCCTTCTCGAGTATCAAATGAATACAAGAGTGGATGGTATCTCTGTAACAAGATTTCAGGGACAGCGGTGCTATTACATGAAATGTCTAAGATGATCAGCAATGCGCGCACTGGAACTGGTGTTTTCAAATGACTTGGAGAAAAAATAAGCTTCCCTTAAGCTTTGCAAAACCAGTGTACTCGCAGGGCCTGTTTCTGTAAGGCAAACACTGTCTTAAACCTTCCATTGGCTTTCCTCTCTGTCGCTTGAAACCGTATTATAACTGAATCAACTCTCTGCAACACCGGTTCGGACCTCTGCAACAATCTTCAGGGGAGTTTGTCATCCAATTCTGTTGACGCCCCAGACCCTCAGCAACCCAAAAGCAATCATCTTCTTGCCGGAACCTTAATAACCCACACGGAAAATAATCCAAAATAAAAAGAGACTCGCCTTCAAATACAATGGCAAATATTTGTTGGATCTCTTCCAAGGCGCCTGACCAAGGTTCTTCATCTTTATTTAGTCGGTCAAAGCACCATTGACCATTCCTCTAAGAGTTGCATCTCCTGTGAATAGCAGTTCTGCAATTTCACAATCACCCTTCGGCAACGCCCCCACCTATTTTCTTAATATGTTTTTTTTCAGATTTTGCTCTAGCTCTGGGGGAATCTTTATCTAGCTTCAAAGCATGTCTGAACAAAATTCCCAGCTCCTCAACCTTGCTTTCGCAGATGCAGTCTGTAAGCAGAGTTGGTCTCGGTGACTGGGGAGCTTTTGTACGGCTTATCAACAAGGGAAAATTATTCTTGTGCCATTTAGATATGTCTCTGAATGCTGTTTCCATTTCTCGCCAAAATTCACTTGGGTTCGAAGCCATCACAACGAATGAGAACGCTTCTTATCCAATATAAATTATTACCATCTCCTCAGCTGTCTTTGTAACTTCGTCTATGACAAGCAGGAGTTACGAAAACAATATAAATTTTGGACTTCTTTATTATGAAGGCTCAAAATCTCTTCCATGGTAGCATAATCAGTTGATCATAAGCAACCCAGTTCCGGTGAGCAATCCAGTTCCGGTGAGGGAAATTATCCAAAATAACCTGGCTTGCAATAAAGATCAATTTGCAAGGCTTGTCTTGCAATGCCTTTACAATACCCACGAATTGAAATGGTGAAGGCAGCGAGGAGCATCTTTGAGCAATTGTTTTATGAAAAGATCAACATCCTCGTTCAAAGCTAAACCATATTGCAAATCAGTGCTCAAGGAGTAGCAGTAGGAGGAAGTTATGCTTGGGATATTGGTTCCCTGTGGCGGATGTTTCTGTGAATGAATGGGCTTCAATATCTTCTTTTTAGAAATATCAGAAAGTTTTAACTTGGATTCGAGCCTCTGTTGGGCAAAATTACTTTGAGAAATGAAATTACGGAAGACCCAAAATAAGTTTTCTAGAATGTCCTTTCTCATATTTAATCAAGAAGAGACCAGCAACTTTCTTCCCCGCTGAGCCACAAACATGGGGAAAGTTGTTCCATCATGCCATTTCCTTTTCCCCCAATATTCCTTTTGATTCAAAATCTTTCCAGAAACACCTTCAAAGGAACTTGAATTACATCTTCATTAACCGGTCTGGGCTTGATTTCTATCTGCAGGCCCTAAGATGTTCTTGGTAACTAAGGCTTTCAAACTTAGAAATTAACAGCGAGACCATTGTAGTAACCGTAACTTCAATCATACGGGCCTGAAAGTTATTATGTATGCAAATACCACCTCGTAATTAGGCTGAATATGGCAGAAAAGTTAGTTTTGTTACTCATTTTCCTCTTTGTAGAAATCCTAAAAAGAATCTGTCAAGTCGATGAGAGCTAAAACACAAAAGAAAATGTTTTTGGAAGGTGAAAACAAAGCCCATAATATAACGAATGAAAAGGCTTCTCTGTTCCTTCTTTGGTATGACTTGATTTCCACTCTTCAATCAAATTTTCAAACGTCGTTAATAACCTGCGTTACTATCTCCGGGGGGAACATCAATCTTTCAGAATCATCAGCAATATTCCTCGCAATTGGGCCCTTGATCCATTGAAAATCTGATCCTTCAAATCCAAGCCAACGCAAATCAGACTCTTCAATAAGAGATCAAATTTTCCCCCAAAAGACAAGGCGGCCTTGTATTGCCATGGAGCAAGAGAAAAGGAGGTTGCAGGAAAAGAGAAGTAGAGAGAAGAGGAGTGAAGTTGGAGTTCCTTTCAAAATAGAAAAAGATTAAAAGTTGGAGACTCCCCGTCAAAGTCTTCAAGCAATTAGAATCCACACGCGTTTTCTTTAAATAAAGCAATATTCTTGTTTCCTTTATTTATTAAAGCAATTCTTGAAGGAGTGGGAATTTTGGAAGTGGAGTTTAGGAGAAAAAAAAAAGTGGTATTCTCATTGTGTGATTTGGTTGGTCTTTTTTTTTTTTTTTTTTTTTCCTTGAAAACTTGCAATTGGTTTTCTAATGAAAAAACTAAGGTCGCAAGAACACGAGCATAAGACTTCAATGTTTCTGAATGAAACCTGACAAAACAAGTGATATACAATATTTCCTTCTTGAAAATATAATGATACTTGCAAGTGAATTTCAGAACAACTGAGGCAAAACAAGAAATTTGACAAACTGATCTCTGTAAGGTGATTATTAGCTTTAATATTCTGGTTAACAAGAAAAAAAAAAATAACGAGTGGTTACAGAAACAGAGGAATACACAATTTCACATAGGCTCCAATATTTGTTAAAAAGAAAAAATATATATATATATAATTATGGAATATGCATTGATTACAATGTCTGAAATAAAAGGTTACTTACTTAATATACGAATGAAATATGATAAGAAATATAAGAAATCCAAATCCTGTGTTGCCTGTAAAGTAATTAATTTAACTAGCAGGAAGAATATAAAAGTATCATACATAATTAATGTTGAAATAAAATGTTTAACTATATAAGCATACTTGGTTATAAATGACGATGCTTATGCCCTCCTCCCCTTTACGTTCTTCCCCTCGCCCATGAAAATTGAGTGTTAATGGCACAACAATTACCATACAGGCAATTTATTTACTCACAGCCAACTTGACTCTTGCATTGCCTTTAGCCTTTAGAAATCTGAAATTGTTCAGTAATGCCCAGATGAGCCATCAATAACCAGACATGAGTAAGAAGCTCCCCTCCTCCAGTTAGTTTCTTCGCATGGTTGTTCCATCCACATTGATTTGCTGCATAACAAAGCATCTCTATCCACACATCATTTATCATCTTCCATTTCTTCTCACTTGTCCATTGCTCTTCTGTCTCCAGAGACTGCAAAGACTTAGTAAGCCTGCATGCATCGAATAGCACCGATTTGCTTCTATTTCCTTTCACTTGGGATGGAAGAATATCAGTGTTCACTTGAAGCAATGCAGTGCAAGCTTGGATTTTGTCTGACATGTATTTCTTTTCATGAAAAAATTGAGTGGCTTCGGCACAGGTGTCTTGAAATCTAATCTGTCCAATTCGACTGGGGAGCATGAAAGGCCATACCATACGACTAGAAGATACAGCATGTAATTCGCTATCGATTCGCTTTCTTTACATAATGGGTTTTCAATAATATTTGAATTCTGGTTTAGATCACTGTAAAAGCAGAGGTCTGTGGCAATGTGCCATAGAAGAATGCTGTGATCAAATTCTGTTTTAACACTCCAGCCAATCTTGTCAAAACATCCCGTTTCTCTGAGTGCCTGATCACCCCTTTGAGTACATAATTTTTGGGAAATGCTCATGTCTAATATGTTGCTAGATTTCTCCAAAAGTTGCTCAAAGATGAGCTTTTTTAAATCTGAGGAGCCAGCATCTAAAACATTGTATCGATATTTCTCCAGTATCTCATAAATGCATAAGAACTTGAAGATTCCACTGAACTTGATTGGCTTCTCTTCTAGGCAAAAACTTATTAGATTTAATTTTGCCATGGAATTAGACCATCTCTTGTTAACAGCCGGCATCATGACATGATTGCAACCATGACTGGAGACAGCAGGTAGTCTTGTAGATGGGATCCACCAGCAGATTTTTGCGTTTGCTCAACCAAAGTAATGTTAAATCAGAGGAAAGTAGTATAAGCATCTCGTATACTTGTAAAGCAATAGCAGCAACAAGCAAAAACACAAGTTATGCTTTTGTCAATTCTTGAGTAAGAGGGCTTATCAATTTGAAAAAAGGCTAAGAGAGTAAAAACGGTTAAAGATAAACTAATGGTACGGAGAAAGCTGCCGAGATAAGTAGATAAGTATGTATCACACTTGCCTTGGTATAAAGCAAATCATACATGAATCCAAGCTCAAACTCAATCACTTTAAAAGTTTTCTCCCAAGTCATGTGCTCATGTTGGAAGAAGGACCGGCTACTCTCGATATCCTGGAAGCTGAGGATAAGGTCAGCAAATAATCGTTTGAAAATGCTGAAGAAATATGCAGCATCATGCAAGACGACAGCATCAGGAACAATCCTGTTTGCTGCAGCTTTACAAGACTGGCCAAGCACAATGGAAGCTTCCTCAATCACAGGCTCCAACGACACATTGTAACCCTCGGCTATTTTTGAAATATAATCATCCATGAATTTAGCATAGCTATGTCCTGGATCAGGCTGAGGAAGCATGCATTTCCTAAACTGATCACTGCTTGCAAATCGTAGAGCCCAATCCTCTTCCCACACTTAATTATTGCAAGAACAAACATTGGAACTGCTAGAAAGTTGATTGGACTTCCATCCATGACCTAATTAAAATATAAAATACCCTACCGATTGGAAACCAGTATTAGCAATAAAAACTTACAGTTGATTGGAGTTTTGTCTTCATTTACAAAAGAATAAAGAATCCAAAAGCAAAGGAAGGCACATATCCACAGACTAGAAAAGAATATATGCGGTGACTCCATTAAAGTCTTTCTAGTAATTGGAATACTGCATCTTAATAAAGCAAGAAGGGATTGGAAATGTGGATGTGAATTTAGGAGAGAGAAAAAAAAAAGGTGTGTTACATACACCTTAAAAAAATACAATAATTTGTCTAAACCCGATTTAAGAACTCATTCTATTTCTATAGATCAAATGAATGAAAACTATATACATATATTAAAATGAGATGTTGCTAGCTATTAATTAGGAGAAAAGAAAAAACGCATAAAGTGAAAATAATTTTTAAAAATCTTCGTATTTGATCTATAGGTAGGTCCATAAACCGAGAATAAGAAATTTTTATCCTTGCAAAATATCATTTTTGAATTTTTCAAAAAGCAATTAAAAAATGAAAATGAAAATTACTGTCCAAATATCATTTTGACTAGTTAAGTCTTCATATATATTTTTTAGCAACTGCACAAAAGTTAATCCAACGGATGACTATTAAAGTATTTAAGTCTTACAGCACAAAAAGCACTCTCATTGAAAATTATAAATTACTCTCATTGAAAATTATAAATTTAATTAGACATACATACATATTTATTTATTTATTTGCAAATTTAGACAAATTATCCCAATTCTTATGTCTCCACATAACATGTCAATAAGTAAGAAAAACCATATTATGATAAGCTTTAATTTTGAAAACTTCCAATAGCTTACAACACTCTTCTGTAAACTAAAATTAGAGTAACACAATAAAAAAAATGAAAGGTTATAATTTATTATGCTGATACCCTTTATAATTGAACTTCTGTTGTGCATTATCAATCTTCTATACAGATGCGCAATTTTATCCAAATTCTCATTTTGTCATCTTTCAGAGTTGATGATAACATTGGCACTTTTATTAGTTTTACTTCTCGGAGGGTGTCAATGCATCGCAGTGCATCAGCGCAAGCATCTTCAAAATTTATGCAGCGTCTAAATCTCAGGTGTTTCAAGACTCTGGATTGCTCCTTTTCCATATTCCATTCCTCTAATAGCTCAGTCCACAGCTTTGAGGAACTTCCAAGCTTTGGAATCCTCCATCTTTTGGCAAAGCATTTTTCCTTTCCTGAAAATGATCTGAAAACAATCTCAACATCCTAAGGTTGGGAAGTCTGGTAACAGTGCTGCATTGCTGCATTGGATCGTCGATCAGTCCAGAAGCAGACAAGGTGAGTTCAGTGAGGCTTTGGGGAAACTTAGATATAAGATCTTGATTCTTTAGCTTTCCGACCAAATATTTATCAGAAAGCTCCGCATTGCCTGACAAAGCCTGCAAATGTAGATCCCATGGCTGACCTGATTCATCAAATGACTTCAACCTCAGAGATTGAAGGTGTTTTAGATTCACAACCCAATCTGCTATATTAAACAGCTGCAAGGACATGGCTGCTTTTTGAGATGGAACTGATAATTTGCATTTCAGTGCCAATTTTCTGATGCCTAACAAACTGTCTAGGCCATCGTTTACTGGACTATTCTCATCAATGAATACACCCCAAAATGTTTGAAGGTCCATTAGAGAGTTGGGTTCTTGTGGAGGGAAAAATGAGCTGCAGAAACTCTCATCTAAGAATAAATGCCTTAGTTTTTGCATCTTCCAGATACTTGTGGGGAGAGTATCGATGCAAGTGCGCTTCAAATCAAGCGTTTGAAGGTTCAGCAATTTGAACATGGGAAGCATTTCTAGGTAAGTTGATCTCAATCCTAGGTATCTCAAGTGAAAGAGCTGACCTACTGCCTTGGGCAATTTTGGCTTGTAAACATTTTCAAGATCCAGCACCCATAGGAAATGGAAGCACTTGCTAGAGATGCATCGATCAAGAAAGTTCCCTATATCTTGTCCTGCTCCACTTCCTTCTCGAGTATCAAATGATATAAAAGTGACAGTATCTCTATACCAGGAGTTAAAGGAAGTGGTGTTATTACCATGAATGTGCTCAAAGATGGGATCTTTCTGATCAAGATGGTCAGCAACCCGACGTATCGCACAATTTGTTTCATTGTGACCTCGGAGAAAATTACCTTCCTTGGCTTTTGCAAACCAGTGTACTCGCAGGGCCTCTGGTAGGCAACACGTCTTAACCTTCCCATTGGGTTTCCTCTCTGTCACTTGAACCATATTATAACTGATCAACTCTCTCAAACATTTCAAACACGCCTCTGCAAGCAATCTTCAGGGATTGTCATCATTCTGTTTTGGCGCAAACCCTCATGCAACCAAATGCCATCAATCTCTTTGGGCGGAACATTATAACCCACAGGAATATCCAAAATAAAATAGCAATCGCCTCAAATACAAAGGCAAATATTTGTTGAATTGCTTTCCACGGAACTGTTGACACAAGGTTCTTCATCTTGATTTAGTTGGTCAAGTGCCGTTGAACCATTCCTTAGAGTTGCCTTCTCTATGTGACAGTAATTCTGCTAATTTCACAATCACCTTAGGCAACCCCACACATTTTTTAAAATATGTTTTTTTCAGATTTTTGGCTCTTAGCTCTGGAGGGATCTTTATCTTCAAGCATGTGTGAAATGCGCTCTCATCAGTCTGCTTCGCAGATGCAGGTCTGGTAGCAGAGTTGGGTCTCGGTTACTGGTGGAAGTTCCTGAATAAACTATCAACAAACAAGGAAAATTATTCTTGTGCCATTAGACATGTCTCTGAATGCTGTTCCCATTACTCGCCAAAATTCACTTGCGTTCGAGCCATCAACAACGATGAGACACTTCTTATCCAATAATAAATTATTAACCATCTCCCTCAGCCTGTTTGTGTAGCTTTCATTTCCGACAGGTTTTGGACGTTCTTTATTATGAAGGCTCAAAATCGCTTCCATGATCTCATAATAACTTAGTCCAGAAACCCAGTTCCGGTGAGGGAAATTATCTAAAATACCCTGGCTGTCACAGATCAACTTTGCAAGGTTTGTCTTGCCAATGCCTTTAACACCCACAATTGAAATGGCAGCGAGGATCATCTTTGAGCAGTTGTTTTATAACTGCATCAACATCCTCTTCAAAGCTAACCATATCAATATCAAGTTGCTCAGGAGTAGCAGGAGGAGTTATGCTTGGTATCCGTCCCAGATCCATGTTGTTTGATCAATGGCTTCATGTGTTCGTTCTGAAATATCAGAGACTATAACTTGGATTCGAGCCATCTGTTGGGCAATATTACGTTGAGAAATGAAATTACGGGGAGACCAAAATAAGCTTTTGGGATTACGTTCATTTTTAGTCAAGAAGAGCCCAACAACATTCTCAGTGGAGCGACAAACATCGCAAAGTTCTTCCGTCCATGCTATTCCCATTTCACTCAGTGTTTGTCGTGATTCAAGATCTTTTAGAAAGACCTGATTCAAGATCTTTTAGAAAGACCTTCAAGGACTTGAATTCATCTCTTAACCACCTGGCTTGCTTTCTAACTGCAGGCCTGAGCTGTCTCTTGGTAGCTAAGGCTTCAAACTTAGAAATTACAGGCGAAACAATCGTCGTGCCTATTTCCAAATCATATGGGCTAAAGGTATCATGCCAACTGCCGCCACCGCCGCATAACTTCCTGAATGTTCTGGGAATTTTAACTTTTATCAGTTCCAATTTTTTGTAGAATCTATAAGAATCTGTCAAATCGATGAGTGCCAAAACATAAAAGAACTGTCTTGGAAGATCAACAAGGCTCAAAACACAGCGAATAATAGCTTCTGCGCTCCTCCTTTGGGCTGATCTGATTATCAACCCATCAATGAAATCTTCAATGTCATACATAATGTCGATCAATTCATATGTGGACCACATTCTCTTCGACAAATCAGCATATTTTCGCAACTGGGCTTCGCAACTGGGCTTCGATCCATTGGAATTGATCTTCAAATCCAAGCAATGAATCAGACTCTTGAACAAGAAGATTCAAAATTTTTCCTAAAACAGACAAAATGGTTTGCCTTGCCATGTCTGGGTTAGTTGTTCTGGGAAAGGAAAGCGTGTCGCAGAAGAGAGAAGTGAAGGGACGAGCCGAAGAGGAGTAAAGTATGGAGTTTTTTTTCTTTATTTCGAAGGAGCAGTCAAGTAAGGTGTTGGGTTAGGGACAGTACTTGTTATAAGTGTTCTAGCTGTTCGAAATTATATTACTACTTCGGTCTGATCCATCCGTTTATACTAGCAATCAGTTGTTAAATAATTTGTATTTTATAAAATTTTGATGATGGTTGTTTTTGAAATGTAAAATGACAGTTGATTGTATAATTATTTTTATTTTTATTTTTATATAGTATGACATATAATGTGTATGACATATAATGTGTATGCATTTATAATTTCATTTTAGAAGTCATATATTTATTTTTTAATTTATTACATAAATAAGAATATTTATTAAATTTTTTAAAATAAATTATTATTTTTAAATAATTATAAAAAATATTAAATAAATGAATTACAACTAAACGAAGGAGGTCAACCAGCCAAAAGCAAAGTAAAAGAAAGCACGTGTTGTTAATAATGGCTCCAACATTACCGTATAAGAAAATTCGACTTGCCTTCACATCACCAATTTGTTCATTGAAAATAGTAAAAGCCAAAAGAGTAAATGAGATGTGGAAAGAAATTAGAAGCCAATAGACCGTTCAATAAAATAGAACGCATGCTCAGAAAGCATCCATAATAAAAGTTATTTATTATTTTTTAATTATTTTATAAAATTTGAAATATCCATATAATAATTGAATATGTTCCCTACCTAATTCCTATTTATGTGATTAATTAATAATAACATTGTCAAATTATTAGATTTTAGGCTTTAAAAAAATTGAATAAATGATTTAAATTGTCAATTAGAATATTTCATTATTGAGTCACTCGTGTGCACGCAATAAAGGCAAATAAAAGTGCATAGACAAGCTTAAAAAACTATATATGTAGAGACTCCATCAAAGTCTTTCTAACAATTGAAATCCACTATGTTGTATATTAATAAAGCAATTCTTTTCTTTTTTTTTGGAATAAAGTAATTTTTAAAGCGATTTGGAGGTGAATTAGGGGAATAAAAAAGGTGGTATTGCTATTTAAATGCTATTTAAAAAATTGGTATTTTAAATGTTTTTGCAAAAAATAATTAAGGATCACTATCAAAATATTTCAAAATTTTTAATTTAAATAATTAGCTCAATTAATATATGGATTTACTTTCCATCTTATTAATCTGAGTTCAACTTTTGGAACCAAAAACAAAATGAATATATATTTTTTTTATTTAGGATTCTCTTACTCTCGGTATGGATAAATTTGCTTGCCCTTGCCCTTTGTTTGTACACAATGGTGTAGTGGCCGGTGTCGAATCCGTCAAAATTAATAATCTCACTACCAATTTAAAGAACTTGAAGAAAATGGCGAGTAAGGTCGAAATCCACAGAGACTAGAGATTAAAAATAGAGATTAAAATATTTATTTTTTAAAACCAAGAAAATAAAATGAATTATGATGGAGGATTGGAAAATTATTGAATCTAGCAAAAATAGTAATTTAAAAATGGGAATTCAACAATTGGAGAAATATTTCCAGCCAAGGTCAATCTTGTACTAGTTTCTTCGTAGTTGATTCACTTATGAATTCAAATTGACTCATTAACATAACATAAATTGGTTTTTAGGTTACCAAATGCTTTTTAAACACCTAGTCCTTTTTCGTAGTAACAGATAAGCAAGACAACGCGTTTTGATTAATCCCTTAACCAAATACTATTTTGACACGCGCCTAAAATTAAAATATATTGGTAGCATTAAAGATAAGACAAGACCCAATTCAATCTAATAAAAAAATGTGTGCTATTCAAAGAAGATTGTTTATCCCTTTAATATAACTTGAAAAATCTGGGCTTCTAAAAAGCTAATTAATTGATGACCAAATTGGTTAACTCATCAAACATTACGGATTTGATTATATTAATAGGCGCCTATCACTCTAAATTAATCAAATACTAGCCTTTACCTTAATTAAATAGAACAACATATCCATCTAAATCCATTAATTGCAAAGAGAATAAACAAATATTGCAAGCAGTTAAATGAGTAAAAAGAAAACAATTCTAAAACACTTTGGTTAGAAATAGCACTTATAAACTGTAAGCTGGAATTGAAAGAAATTCCCAAGGCACGTAATGAGCCATTTCCAAGCTTACAACTAAAGAAAAGAAATTAATTAACTCAAACTCTGGATATGCCTACTAATAAGGCCCATCTCTCCTTTTATAGAAGAGAAGAGAAGAAGTATTTCAAAGGAAACTGAAAAATATATTTTTACAATCAAATCAAAATAAAAATAAAATCCCATCGAAATCCTCTCTATTCTTCAAACTTTGAATAGAATCTTCCAAAAAGAATCCAGCACTCCTCATCCTCTGATTAGTGATTTTATCCCAAAAGGCAAATAAATAGAGTCCAAAACTAATACCTGCATTATTAATCACATAGACCACAAAACCCATCAAAAATAAAATTATATGAATAAAATTAACATTTTCATAGGTTATTCGGCACAAATAATAAACCCATAAAGTTCCCCCAGCACTTAATATTTTGCTTGTTCCCTCAAGGAAAAACTCAATCTAACACAAGGAAATTCACCCAACTCTTACATCTTATAGAACATCCTTAGAAAAGCACCTTTAATTACAAGGTAAAGTTGAGTGTTGAATATTCAAATCTGAAAGTCTATGGAGATAAGAATGAATTTACTTCTTTCAAACAATACTAGACTAGGCTTGAAACTTATGTATTTTAAACATGCCAATTTAAAATTCCATATCAATTTAACCATTGTTAAAGAATTATTGTTAAACAAGCTTGCGTCCACAGAAAATCATTGCAATCCACAACAAAAAATAATGCCTGAATTTATTTTATTTTTTTTTTTTATTTTATTATTATTATTATTTTTTTTTTGTGCTGCTTGAACATTTATTCAATTGCCTGAGTGTGTCATCATTGGTAAACCCTTGCGGGGTACCTTGGTTCACAACAACATCAAGTGGCTACTAACACTACTCTTTGCCCAAACTCGGACAGCGGAGTACTTTGACTGCTCAGTCTTAATTTAAATTCTTGCTTTTTTTTTTTTTATTTTTCGGCTAACCTTAAATTCAAAAGTAACACACACATACTCATCTCCATACAAGCCGTTTATACAATAATTGGAGAAAGCAATGGATTGTGAATTATGATACAAATGCAATATCAGAAATTTAACCATGATTCATCAGCCTCATATATTATGTCAAAAGAATAACTAAATTCAATAATTTTTTCTAAATGGACAAGAGATAATAGCTACCAAATTAACTTTACTTAAGAATTAAGAGGGTTTTTCTATTGAATTCAAAGGGCTGTTTCTAAGTTAAGATAAAATTCCTAATCATCATAATTTAGCTACCCAAAATCAATTATCAATTCAAGCAAATATTAACAAAAATTACTCACATTTTAAACAAGAACCCAACAAAATTGCTGCTGATTAATTACAATACTAGCAGAAATTTAACCCAAAAAATTAGCAATTGAACCCAAATTTCAGCAAAATTAGAACCCTATTTCATATAATGATTTTTTAGCTCAAAATTCCCTTCCCCCAATTAAAATACATTGTCCCAATGTAATACCCAACACAAATCCAAGCAAATAAAAACGGAAATTGAAATTTATGTCCAAGAAAACTTACCTAAACTGCTGGACTTGAGATCTAAAACAAAACAGGGGACGCATCTATTGGGTACAAAACCTTCGAACACTGCTACTAGAAGAAGAGGGAATGGCTCCGAAGCTACTGATTGGGCTCTATTTTTGCTGGCGTTGGGCGATCTGAACAAAATAGGAGATTGAACGATCGCTGCTTCGCGTGGAGGAGAGAGTCACTTCTCCTTTTCTTTTCTTTTGTTCTCACCTTACTCACGTGCTGTATATATGAGTCAAAAACAAAATAGGAGAACATAATATACTAAGAAAAAGCCCACACTTGACGCTTATAAATAAGGCTATTAAAAATTTTCATATTCCATTAAACTCTCCAAGGAAAGATCAGGTCTAGCATCCAAAAACAATCAAATTGGATCATTTAATTAAAGAAGATGACTAAAAATAATAATAAATAAATAAATAAATTTAAAAAAAAACTCTATCATTTTTTTTTATTCATCTACTTTTTCAAACTTCCTACTTTCAAACCTGAACCTTAGGAATTTCTAATGATATTTCCTCTGTTGCTGCTCGAAATCCCTCATAGAATGGTTTCAATCGGTGCCCATTAACCTTAAAAATTTTATTAGTCTCTAAACTCTGAATTTCCACTGCACCATGAGGCAAAATTTTGATAACCACAAAAGGTCCAATCCATCTTGACCTTAACTTTCCCGGAAACAATTTCAGTCTTGAATGATAGAGTAAAACTTTCTGGCCAATTAAAAATTGCTTTCTTGAAATTGAATTATCATGAAAGGCCTTAGTTTTCTTTAATTTTCTCCTTGTACAATTCCGAGAATCTTCATAAGCATCAATTTTCCTAATCTTCCATAGCTCCTGTAATTGTGCACTTCCATTGGTTTCTTTTTCAACAGCATCCAGTCATATTGCATTCTTTTCTTTTACAGCCCAATAAGCTTCGATCCAATAAGCTCGATGTTCTAATTCCACCGGTAAATGGCATGGTTTCCCAAAAACCATTCGGTAAGGAGACATTCCTATAGGTGTTTTATAGGCTGTGCAATACGCCCACAGAGCATCATCTAAACGCAAACTCCAATCCTTTCGATTTGGACTCACTGTTTTCTCTAGAATTGACTTAATTTCCCTATTCGATACTTCCGCTTGCCCGCTTGTCTGAGGATGGTAGGCAGTAGAAGTTCGATAAGTAACCCCATATTTCTAGAAGAGGGCTTCCATTGTCTTATTACAAAAATGTGTCCCTCGATCGCTAATGATAGCTCTTGGAGTTCCAAACCTGGCAAAAAATATTAGACTTCACAAAATCCACAACAGTTTTAGCATTATCATTTCGACAAGCCTTAGCTTCTACCCACTTAGAAACATAATCAACAGCAAGCAATAATCAACAGCAAGCAATATTGTAAGTGTTAACCCCAAAGAAAGTAGGAAAGGACCCATGAAGTTCTTATACACACATAAAAAAATTTCAAAAATCAAATAGGATTATAAGGTGCAAATTTGATCTCTATGTCCTAAAATTTCAGTTCATTTGAGACAATTAGCACAAGCTTTACAAAGAAATATATGAATCATGGATAATGTTATGGCTAATAAATCCACATTCAGAAACCTACGAGCTTTCTACTTAGGTCCAAATGACCACACAAGCATAAGAATGAAAAATGTAAGCATGGACTCAACCTCATCATTGTGACACAAACCTTCTAATTATTTGATCTGAACATATTCACAAATTAAGGGTCATCCAGCATAGTATTTGCATCACTTCTTTAATTTTATTTTTTTCAATGCTTAGTTAAATCATCAGGGGCAATGATCTAGTAACTAAGTATTGAACAATGTCAGCAAACAAGGAGTACTATACACTTAAAAAGACAAAGATACTCATTGGAAATGCATTATTTAAGGTAGAGTTTCCTCTGCAAAGGTACCCGCAGATGGTTCTGCCACAAAATTTCAGACCTCTTATCTCTATTTCCTATATCAAATCTTGTAGTAACAAAGATCATCTATTAGCCTAGGTTTAGCTTTTTCTTCTTCAACAAATACCGCACGAGCTGCATGATCAGAAACACAATAACTAGTGCAAAAACGGAATTTTTCTAAAGCAAATACAATAGCTAACAGTTCTTTTTCCGTTGTGGAGTAGTTGCTTTGAGCACTATCAAGCGTTCTTGAGGCATAATAAATAACATGAGGTTCCTTGCCAATTCTCTGCCCAAGAACAGACCCTATAGCATGGTTGCTAGCGTCACACATTATCTCAAATGGAAAATTCCAGTTTGGAGCTTAAACAATAGGGGCTGTGATCAACTTCTCTTTCAATATGTCAAATGCTTGCTTACAGGCTTCATCAAACTATCAAACTGAAAATCAACATCCTTTTGCAACAGTTTACATAAAGGTTGAGCAATATTTGAGAAGTCCTTGATAAATCGCCGATAAAAGCCTGTATGTCCAAGAAAAGAGCGAACTTCCCGTACACTTACGAGGTAAGGTAAAGATTTTATAACATCGACTTTTGCCTTATCTACCTCTATACCCCTAGAAGAAACAACATGACCCAAAATAAGCCCTTGATCAACCATAAAATGACATTTTTCATAATTAAGAACAAGGTTACATTCTAAGCATCTTCCCAAAACTTTTTCAAGATTTATTAAACATTCATCAAAAGAATTTCCATAAACAGTAAAATCGTCCATAAAAACTTCTATAATACATTGTTACTCTAACAAAATCAGAAAAGATACTTACCATACACGTTGAAACGTTGAAGGGGATGCAAAGCCAACGGCCTTCGTCGGTAAGCAAAAGTTCCAAATGGACATGTGAACGTTGTTATTTCTTGATCTTGGGTGCAACTAGGAATTTGATAAAATCCTGAATATCCATCTTACACAATAATGAGTTTCTACCGCTAAACTTTCAGCCATTCTGGTCAATAAATGGCAGCGGGAAAAGTGGTCTTTCTTCGTTGCTGCATTTAGTTTCCCCTATAATCTACACAACCCGCCATCCTTTTGAAACTCGAGTAGGATAAATCACATTCGGATTTTCTACACAATAAGCGTTTTTTTAGGTACTACATGAACGGCGCTTACCCACTTTGCTATCCGAATTGGATAAATCACACAGAATCCAAAAGCTTTTTACGATTTCTTTCTTGAAACTCATCAATAGGTGGGTTAAGGACCCTCTTACTCTGTGCTTCTCTACATTGGCCGCTATTTCTTCAACCCAAAATTTTTATGGCTATGCCTATGAGATGGAACTTAGCCTTAATGATCAGTATAAGTCAACCTATAGCATTCCTTATACTTCATGAAGGAACTGAATTTAACTTCTCCTCCTCCTCTCTTTTTGAGTTTATTGGCAATAATCACTGGAAGGTTTCCTTCTTTCACACAAAAACACATTTACTTCAATTGTTGGGGGCAAGCGGCCTTAAGCTCCAATTTTGGTGGCTGCAAAAACAGAAGGGCAAAAAGAGCACGATGACATTTTACGGTAAATTAATTATACGGTCATCACTTACCTTAGGTTTGTGCTTTTAACTGCAAGCACGATTCATGCAATTCTTCTTTCAATCACAAACTTTTCTTCAAGCTTTTCCAAGGCCTCTGAATTTAAGTCATTGCAAAGCAAGCAACCTTTAAGCTTACTCTTCCTCATCCAAATTGACAAGCACTTTTTCACTCAGGTTCAATAACATCTATGCCATCAAACAGAAGAACATCATTGGAATTTCATGGCATCCATAATCATAAACATTAAATTTAATCACCTCACCATCAAATTCCATAGTTAATGTCCCCTCATACACATTTATCTTAGTTCTAGCGGTACTAAGAAAGGGTCTTCCAAGTAGTAAATTACAGGAATTAGAAGATTTATCATCCTCCATATCAATAACATAAAAATCCGCTGGAAATATTAAGTTATTCACCTGAACTAACACATCTTCCAACACTCCCTTGGGGTAAACTATAGATCTATCGGCAAGAACAATAAGTATCCCAGTTTCTTTTAAAGGGCCAACATTTAGTTGCAAATAAATAGAATAAGGCATTACAGAGCATTACCATTTAATTCGATGTTCCTAAAATCACAGAATAGCCTTATCAATCCCGAATTACCAATTTGACAAGGTATGCGCAACATACCTTTATCTTTGCATTTTTGGGGTAATTTTTTTTTGAACACAGCAGAACATTTTCTCCCACATCCAATATACCCAGATAATTTTTTTATTAGTGCACAACTCTTAAGAAACTTTGCATATCCTGGGTATTTTCATTGAAGCATCGAGCAGTGGAATATTGATTTCCCCACTTTCCGGAATATGTCAAGAATTTCTTTCTCTTCTTCTTCCCTCTTAGATTGGCAATCTTCTGAGGAAAAGGGGGCTGAACATCTTCAGAATGTTCAGATTTCTCATTCCGCACCATCGGTTGGCTTGACCTTCTCTACTTCTTCCTCTCGGTATCAAGTCAACGTACACATTTTTTGCTGCTGGAATTTCCAGCTTTCGCTTGCCCACTCCTCAAAGTAATTGCATTTGCATTACTGTTTCGGAATCAAAATAGTTTGAGAAGGTACTTACCTGAGACTCTAACTTTAACCCAATGAACGTGGCTAATTGGCTAACTTGGTTCTCTTCCAAATTTTGGATGCTAGTTCGTGTTCTTTTGCCTGAAATTGCATAAGTGTTAGAGCCAAGTGATTTAACAATGTCTTTTCAAGAGACATCCTGAACTAGAAGACCCATGAAATCAGGTGCTGGCTGCCTATTCTCTGAAATTTTGGAAAATATGACCGGTTTTGTTCCGTAGCTCAAATTTGGTGTCTGCCAGCCCGATTATAGGTGTTTGAATCGGATCATATTTCGTTGAGGACCGAAAAAATTCCCATTGCATATTGGCTTGTTCTTGACTTTCAATACTTGCTGCCCTTTTCCTACAACTAAATTCCGAACCAAAGATGTTAAATCATTAATTTTATTTTCAAGAGAAGAAACACTTACCTCATTAATATTTCTCGAAGGTTCATGGCGAGACCTGAATTGTTGAGAATTTGCAGCCATCGTGGAAAGCAATTCCCTTGCAGCTTGGGGAGTTTTATTATCGATTGCTCCACCACTTGCTGCATCTATCATTTGCCTCTCCATAGGTAATAAACCTTCATAAAAATACTGTATTAAGGCTTGATCAGAAAATCCATGTTGCGGACAGCTAGCGGACATTTTCTTAAATCTCTCCCAATACTCATGTAGAGTTTCATTATTCTTTTGTCGACTCCCACAAATATCTCTTCTAATGCTGGCAGCCCTTGAAGCAGGAAAGAATTTATCTAAGAAAGTTCTTACCATTTCTGTCCATGACGTAATAGATTCAGACGGCAAATAAAATAACCACTCTTTGGCAGAATCGGCTAAAGAGAAAGGAAAAGCTCTTAATTTTATTTGTTCCTCAGAAATTCCATGGGGTTTCATGGTAGAGCGGGTTTCATGGTAGAGCATACAACATGGAAAATTTCTTTTAAATGTTTTGTTGAGGATCTTCATCCAACAAACCTCTTAAAAGTGGGCAATAATTGGATCAAACCTGATTTAAGCTCAAATGAACCGCCCCAAAGGCTGGTATGCTGATGCAAAGAGGAGTTTGAATTAATTGGAGGTTGGTTTGCCAACTCCCTTAATGTTTTCTGATTCAGCGCATCTCCTCTTCCGGTTTCAAACTCACCTTTACAACTTTTCAGAAAGTTCAAGAACAAACAGTCTCTTCTGGGTGTAAGTTAGTGTAGGAACTTCAGGTATTCAATTTAGTTTTGCTTAGAGTTACGTGTAGCAGTTGGTAGGACAATTGTTCTTTTTGCTTTGCCTCTCTTTTCTCAATCATCTAGCAGGTTTTCTCGATTTCAAATCGTATTTGGATCACCTGGTACTATCTGATCTGGTCATAAAAATATATATATATAATTATTAACTCTAGTCCCCGCAACGGCGCCAAAAAATTTGGCCGTGTCGAATCCGCCAAAATTAATAATCTCACTTACCAATTTAAAGAACTTTAAGAAAATGGTGAGTTAAGGCGAAATCCACAGAGACTAGAGAAATTAAAATATTATTTTTTAAAACCAGAAAATAAAAATGAATATGAATGGAGGATGGAAAAATTTATTGGAATCTTAGCAAAAATAATAATTTTTAAAAATGGGAAATTCAATTGGGAGGAAAATATTTCCCAGCCAAGGTCAATCTTGTACTAGTTCTTTCGTGTTGATCATCTTGAATTTCAAAATTGGACTCATTTAACATAATCAATAAATTGGTTATGGTTACCAAAAATGCTTTTAAACAACCTAGTTCTTTTCGTAGTAACAGGAATAGCAAGACAACGCGGTTTTGATTTAATTCCTTACCAAATATTTAATTTTGACAGCGCCTAAAATTTAAAATTATATTGTTAGCCATTAAGAATAAGAAAGACCCATTCAATCTTAATAAACAACATGTGTAGTTTTCTATTCAAGAAGATTTGTTTATCCCTTAATTATAACTTGAAAATCTGGCTCTAAACAAGCTATATTAATTGGCTACAAATTTGTTTAACTTTGTTAACTCAATCAAACAATTACGGATTTAATTAATTATATTAACTAGCACCTGTCACTCTAAATTAATCAAATAACTGGCCATTTACTTAATTAAATAGAACAACAATATCTATCTAAACCATTAATTGCAAGAGATAGATAAATATTGAAGAGTTAAATGAGTAAAAAAGAAGAACAATTCTCACAACACTTCGGTAGACTAGCACTTGATTGAACCTTAAGCTGGAATTGAAAGAATTCAGCCACGTATGGCCATTTCCAAGCTTACAAACTAAAGAAAAGAATTATTAACTCAAAACTCCGATATCCCACCAATCTCTCCCTTTATAGAAGAGAAGAGAAGAGTATTTCAAAGGAAACTTGAAAAAAAATTATATTTACAATCAAATCAAATCTCAGCAAAATAAAATCCATGATCCTTCTCTATTCTTCAAAACCCTTTGAATAAATCTTCCAAAAAGAATCCAGCAGCTCCTCATCCTGCTGCTTAGTGATTTTATTTCCCAAAAAGGCAAATTAAACAAAAAGGCAAATAAATAGAGTCAACTAATACCTGCATCTATTTAATCACATAGACCAACAAACCCATCAAAAATACCAAATTATATGACTAAAATAGTTACATTTTCATAGGTTATTCGGCACAAATAATAAACCCATCATGTAGAAAAGGAAAAGACAGTGAAAATTCTATATCAGAATATTTTTTGATCCCTCGCCTTCGAAGGCAAAAGGGCTAACCCTGGAGAGTTTACGTTATTGAACTCATGACTTAAGTTATGGTGATCCAATTTGCAAGTGTTTTTTGCCCTGACCTATCCGTTCGGGTTAAATACTTGAAGTTAATAAAAAAGACAAAAAAAAGTGTTTCATTTAGAAGACTTGAATTCCAAACACTTTAATAAGAATCTTCTTGGCATTTGAGCTTAAATACTATCTATGGTTGAAGTTCTTTTCTGGATTATCAATCTTCTACGCAGATATGGCGAACATGCGCCATTTTATTCAAATCTTCATTTTGTTTATCTTTCAGGCTTGATGACAACACTGGCATTTTTGTGAGTTTTACTTCTCTGAGGGTTTTAATGTACCGAAGTGCATTTGGAAGCAACTTTAAATTTTTGCAGGATCTAATCTCCAAGTTTTTCAGATTAGGCAATGCTCCTTCCTCCATATTCCATTCCTCTAATAGCTCTAGCTCCCAGAACTTGAGGACTTCAAGTTTAGGAAATCCTCCATACCTGCAAAGCATTTTCTTTCCTAAAAATGATCTGGAAAACAATCTCACAATCCTAAGGTTGGGAAGCTTGTCCAGTGGTTCCAGAAGGCAGACAAGGTGAGTTTCAGTGAGGGGCTTTTTGGGGAAACTTAGATATAAGATATAAGATCTTGATTCTTTAGCTTTCCGACCAAATATACATCAGAAAGCTCCACATTGCCTGACAAAGACTGCAAATGTACATCCCATGGCTGACCTGATTCATCAAATGACTTCAACCTTAGAGATTGAAGGTGTTTTAGATTGAGAACCCAATTCGCCACATTACTCAGTTGTGCGGATAACGCCAATTTTTGAGATGGGGCTGATATTTTGCATTTCAATGCCAAGTTTCTGAATACACCCCAAAATGTTTGAAGGTCCATTAGAGAGTTGTGTTCTTGTGGAGGGAAAAATGTGCTGCAGAAACTCTCATCTAAGAATAAATGTCTTAGTCTTGGCATCTTCAAGATAGTAGTGGGGAAAGTATTGATGCAAGAGCGCTTCAAATCAAGCGTTTGAAGGTTTAGCAATTTATCAATGAACATGGGAAGCATCTCTAGATAAGTTGATCTCAAGCCTAGGTATCTCAAGTGAGTCAGCTGACCGACTGTCTTGGGCAATTTTGGCTTGTAAACATTTTCAAGATCCAGCACCCATAAGAAGTTCCCTATATCTTGTCCTGCTCTACTTCCTTCTCGAGTATCAAATGATATAAAAGTGACAGTATCTCTATAGCAAGAGTCAAGGGAAGTGGTGTTATTACCATGAATGTGCTCAAAGATGGGATCTTTCCGATCAAGATGGTCAGCAACCCGACGTATCGCACAATTATTTTCATTGTGACCTCGGAGAAAATTAGCTTCCTTGGCTTTTGCCAACCAGTGTACTCGCAGGGCTTCTGGTAGGGAACATGTCTTTACCTTCCCATTGGGTTTCCTCTCTGTCACTTGAACCATATTATAACTGATCAACTCTCTCAAACACGCCTCTGCAGCATCTTCAGGGGAATTGTCACCATTCTTTTGGTGCCCCAAACCCTCAGCAACCCACAATGCCATCAATCTTCTTGCAGGAACCTTATAACCCACAGGAAATAATCCAAAATAAAAGAGACATTGCCTCAAATACAAAGGCAAATATTTGTTGATCTCTTCCAAGACTGTTGACCAAGGTTCTTCATCTTGATTTAGTTGGTCAAGTGCCGTTGACCATTCCTCTAGAGTTGCGAGTTGCTTCTCTATGTGGACAGTATTCTTGCTAATTTTCACAATTCACCTTTAATTTCACAATCACCTTAGGCAACCCCCCACATTTTCTTAAAATATGTTTTTTCAGATTTTGCTCTAGCTCTGGAGGGATCTTTATCTTCAAAGCATGTGGGAACAATGCCCAGCTCTCATCATTGCTTTGCAGATGGAGTCTGTAAGCAGAGTTAGTCTCAGTGATTGGTGGAGCTTCTGATAAGCTTCGGACAACAAAAATTATTCTAGTCCCATTTGAAATGTCTCTGAATGCTGTTCCCATTACTCGCCACAACTCCATTGCATTTGAGTCATCAACAACAATGAGACACTTCTTATCCATTAATAAGTTATTAACCATCTGCCTCGCCCTATTTTTGTCGCTTTCTTTTGTGTCATTTGATTGGTGTTATTTAATATAATTTTTATTAGGACTTTTAGTATTTTTAATTACTTTAATTAGTTTATATTTAGTTTTGTTTATGTTTTTGTGTAAAGCTTCATTGAATTATATTTTACTTGGTATTGAGGAATTTTGTAGGATTATTATTATGATAAATGTTACTGCTTATATAATTAATTAATTAGCGTGAAATATTAGTATACTTCTTTATATGAAATTTATTATTTATGTTTTAATAAAAAAATGACAAGTTATTATATCGTACATAATAAGGGGAAAATTATTATTTCGTCCCTGAGGTTTTACATAATTATTTAAGTAGTCCTCGACATTTATACATATATTTATAATATCCCTGAGGTTTGCCACTGTCATATTAATTGGTCCTTCCGTAAAAAAAAATACACTTTTTTTCGTTAATTTTGAGAAGAAAAGACAAAATTATCCTTTAAAAATAATTATTTCATCCCTGAGATTTGCCATAATTATTTAAGTAGTTCCCGACATTTATACAAATATTTATAACGTCCCTGAGGTTCACTTCCGTCATAATAATCGGTCATTCCGTCCAAAAAATACATTTTTTTTGTTAATTTTGAAAGGAAAAGACGAAAATTATCCTTTATAAATTTTCATTGATATTATTGTCAATCTCTTTCAGCTAAAATTCCTAAAACTCAAATTTTCACCATCTAACTCAACCCGACACGATCTTCATTGCCACCACTGTGTCTCTGTCAACCATCATCTCTATAACGAGATCACCACCAAAACTAAAACCCAACATCTAAACTCAATCAAGCCATCATCACCATTCATCCATTTATCTTTCTCTCATTGATTAGAGGATTTAGGGTAGTAGTAGTTTCCCGCCATTCTATACAAATATTATAAAACCGTCCCTGAGGTTACTATCTGTCATATTACTTGGTTCCTTCGGTCCAAAAAAACACACCTTTTTGGCATTGTTAATTTTTTTATAAAATGACCAAAAAACTAACCTAAATCCTCTTAATCAAGTAGACGGAGAGATAAATGGATGAAGGGTTGATTGATGGCTTGATTGAAGTTTGCGATGTTGGGTTTTAGTTTTGGTTGGTGATCTGGTTATGGAGATTGATAGTTTTCATTGACACGGTGGTGCAATGAAGACCGCGTTGGGCTTCGGGAGACCGGTTGAAAATGTGAGTTTGGACTACCCTAAATCCTCTAATCAATGAGAGAAAGATAAATGGATGAATGGTGATGATGGCTTGATTGAGTTTAGATGTTGGGTTTTAGTTTTGGTGGTGATCTCGTTATAGAGATGATGGTTGACAGAGACACAGTGGTGGCAATGAAGATCGTGTCGGGTTGAGTTAGATGGTGAAAATTTGAGTTTTAGGAATTTTAGCTGAAAGAGATTGACAATAATATCAATGAAAATTTATAAAGGATAATTTTCGTCTTTTCCTTTCAAAATTAACAAAAAAAATGTATTTTTTGGACGGAATGACCGATTATTATGACGGAAGTGAACCTCAGGGACGTTATAAATATTTGTATAAATGTCGGGAACTACTTAAATAATTATGGCAAATCTCAGGGATGAAATAATTATTTTTAAAACACACATGCTTTCAGACGGTTACCCAAGCATTAAAGAGAAGAATATTTTTGGATAAAAAATTCAATATTACACTTGGAAATTACAAACAATAAGCAGAAGAAATTACAAGCGCAAAGACATCTACTGATATAGCCTTACTTATTATTTAGACAAAAACTGAACATTAATCATGCATATATTTGCTATAAACAGACAGAGGAATACATATGCTGATACCCCTTATAGGTTTGAACTTTCTGTTTCTGCAGTATCAATTCTTTGTACGCAGATTTGAGGCGGGAACATGGCAATTTTTATCCAAATTCTCATTTTTTGGTTTATCTTTCAGGGTTGATGGATAACATTGGCCCACTCTTTATTAGTTTTTACTTCTCGGAGGGGTGTCAATGCATCGCAGTGCATCAGGAAGCATCTTCAAATTTATGCAGTGTCTTAATCCCAGGGTGTTTCAGACCAGGCATTGCTCCTTCTCTCCATATTCCATTTCCTCTAAAAGCTCCAGCTCCCACAGTTTTTGAGGACTTCAAGCTTTGAAATCCTCCATCTTTGCAAAGCATTTTCTTTCCTTTGAAAATGATCTGGAAAAACAATCTCCACAATCCTAAGGTTGGGAAACTTTTCACAGTGACTGCATTGGTATCGTCGATCAGTCCAGAAGCTGACAGGTGAAAGTCAGTGAAGGCTGTGGGGAAAACTTGATATAAGATCTTGATTTTTAGCTTTCTACAGAACAAACGATAGACAATCGAGAACTCAACATCTGCCGACAAAAGGACTGCAAATGTGAAAGGCGCGGCATGGCTGCACCCTGATTTCAATCCCATGGCTGACCTGATTCATCAAATGACTTCAACCTCAGAGATTGAAGGTGTTTTAGATTCACAACCCAATCTGCTATATTAAACAGTTGCGAGGACATGACTGCTTTTTGAGATGGGACTGATATTTTGCATTTCAGTGCCAATTTTCTGATGCTTAACCAACTGTCTAGGCCATCTTTTACTGGACTATTCTCATCAATGAATCCACCCCGAAATGTTTGAAGGTCCATTAGAGAGTTGGGTTCTCGTGGAGGGAAAAATGTGCTGCAGAAACTCTCATCTAAGAATAAATGCCTTAGTTTTTGCATCTTCCAGATAGTGATGGGGAGAGTATTGATGCAGGTGCGCTTCAAATCAAGCGTTTGAAGGTTCAGCAATTTGTCAATGAACATGGGAAGCATTTCTAGGTAAGTTGATCTCAACCCTAGGTATCTCAAGTGGATGAGCCTAGGTATCTCAAGTGGATGAGCTGATCCTACTGCCTTGGGGCAATTTTGGCTTGTAAACATTTTCAAGATCCAAGGCACCATAGAAAACGGAAGCAATTGCTGGAGATGCATCGAATTCAAGAAAGTTCCCTATATCTTTGTTCCTGCTTCTATTTTCCTTCTCGAGTATCAAATTGATAAGAGAGTGAGGTATCTCTTGTACAAGAGTCAGGGAAGTGGTTGCTGATTACCATGGAATGTGCTCCGAAGATGGCATCATTCCTGATTCAAGATGATCAGCAATGCGGGCGCATGCGAACTTGGTGTTTTTCCAATAGAGCATTGGACAAAAATTAGCTTCCTTAGCTTTTTGCAAACCAGTGTACTACGCAAGGGCCTCTGGTAGGAGGCAACACGTCTTTAACCTTCCCATGAGTTTCCCCATTGGGTTTCCTCTCTGTCACTTGAACCATATTATAACTGATCAACTCTCTCAAACACGCCTCTGCAGCATCTTCAGGGGAATTGTCATCATTCTTTTGGCGCCCCAAACCCTCAGCAACCCACAATGCCATCAATCTTCTTGCAGGAATCTTATAACCCACAGGAAATAATCCAAAATAAAATAGACATCGCCTCAAATACAATGGCAAATATTTGTTGATCTCTTCCAAGACTGTTGACCAAGGTTCTTCATCTTGATTTAGTTGGTCAAGTGCCGTTGACCATTCCTCTAGAGTTGCTTCTCTATGTGACAGTAATTCTGCTAATTTCACAATCACCTTAGGCAATCGGCAAAACCCCCACACAATTTTTTAAATATGTTTTTTTTCAGATTTTTGCTTCTCTAGCTCTGGAGCGGATCTTTATCTTCAAAGGCATGTGTGAACAATTGCCCAGCTCTTCATCATTGCTTCGCAGATGCAGGTCTGTAAGCAGAGTTGGTCTCGGTGACTGTGGAGCTTTTTGATAACCTATCAAACAAGGAAAATTATTCTTGTGCATTAGGATATGTCTCTGAATGCTGTTCCCATTTTCTCGCCAAAATTCACTTGCGTTCGAGCCATCAAACAACGATGAGACAAAACTCCTTATCCAATAATTAAATTTATTAACCATCTCCCTCAGCCTATTTTTGTAGCTTTCGGTCTATACTTTTGATAAGGAACTATAAATATTAATTTTGGACATTCTTTATTATGAAGGCTCCAAAATCTCTTCCCATGATAGCATAATCACTTGATCTAGCAACCCAGTTCGGGTGAGGGAAATTATCTAAAATAACCTGGCTGCCAACAGATCAACTTTGCAAGGTTTGTCTTGCCAATGCCTTTAACACCCACAATTGAAGATGGTGAGTTGCAGAACGAGGATCATCTTTGAGCAGTTGTTTTATAACTGCATCAACATCCTCTTCAAAGCTAACCAGTATCAATTATCAAGTTGTCAGGAGTAGCAGGCAGAAGGAGTTATGCTTGGATATCGGTCCTGTGCCATGTTTCTTTTGATGAATGGCTTCATATCCCTGTGCCATGTTCTTTGATGAATGGCTTCATATCTTCGTTCTGAAATATCAGAGACTTTAACTTGGATTCGAGCCATCTGTTGGACAAGATTATGTTGGGAAATGAATTTATGGGGAGACCAGACTAAGCTTTTGGGATTACCTTTCTCATTTTTAGTCAAGAAGAGCCCAACAACATTCTCGGTGGAGCGACAAACATCGCAAAGTTCTTCCGTCCATGCTATTCCCCTTTCACTCAGTGTTTCTCTTGATTCAAGATCTTTTAGAAAGACCTTCAAGGACTTGAATTCATCTCTTAGCCACCTGGCTTGCTTTCTAACTGCAGGCCTGAGCTGTCTCTTAGTAGCTAAGGCTTCAAACTTAGAAATTACAGGCGAAACAATTGTCGTGCCTATTTCCAAATCATATGGGCTAGAGGTATTATGCCAAATGCCACCTTGGAAAAACATGCTGAATATTCTGGAAATATTAACTTTGATCAGTTCCAATTTTTTGTAGAATCTATAAGAATCTGTCAAGTCGATGAGTGCCAAAACATAAAAGAACTGTCTTGGAAGATCGACAAGGCTCAAAATACAGCGAATGATAGCTTCTCTACTCCTCCTTTGGGCTGATCTGATTATCAACTCATCAATCAAATCTTCAATGTCATACATAATCTCGATTAATACATATGGGGCCAACACATTCTCCGACAAATCAGCATATTCTTCGCAACTGGCTTCGATCCCATTTGGAATTGATCGCTTCGATCCATTGGAATTGATCTTCAAATCCAAGCAATGAATCAGACTCTTGAACAAGAAGATTCAAAATTTTTCCTAAAACAGACAAAACGGTTTGTCTTGCCATGTCTCGGTTAGTTGTTCTGGGAAAGGAAAGCATTTTGCAGAAGAGAGAAGTGAAGGGACGAGCCGAAGAGGAGTAAAGTATGGAGTTTTTTTCTTTATTTCGAAGGAGCGGTCAAGTAAGGTGCTGGGTTAGGGACAGTACTTGTTAGGAGCTTTTTAGTCTGTAAAGAGAAATTTTATGAATTGCTTTTATTATACAAAGTTGGGCATGGTGATGAAACTTTGTCTTCGTTGAATTGAAGTCTTCGTTTTCTTCTACACCGGTAATTTCTAAGTTATTGGATAATTAGCATCCCATATAGCCTTCTTTCACCTTCTTCATCTTAAATACGTGATAGGGATGGTTGTTTTTAAAATGTAAAATGACAGTTGATTGTATAATTATTTTTATTTTCATATAGTATGACATATAATGTGTATACATTTATATTTCATTTTAGAGTCAATATATTATTTTTATTTTTTAAGTTTAATTTTATACATTAAATAAAAATATTTATTAAACTTTTTAAAATAAATTATTATTTTTTTTAAATAATTAAAATTATTATTTTTAAATAATTATAAAAAAAATTAATTAAAAAATTTATTAGTAATTATTTTATAAGATTAATGAAAACCCAGCATAATTTAAATATAAATCACTTACCTGCAAATAAGAAAAAGCTTCAAAATTAATTTGTAAGATCAGCAATTTATTAGAAACCTTTATCATCCATCAATTACTGATTAAAAAGCTTACAATTTGGCTATTAGATAGGAATGAATTAGTTATCAACTAAACGAATGAAGTCAACCAATCATAAGCAAAGCAAAGGAAAGCACATGTTATCAATCAGGTGTAGTTTGATAGGTCTTCTACCTCTTATAGAAAATATAGAGAGTGAAAAATCTTGAGTTCGAGTTCTTCGATGAATCTTTTTCAAAGAAAAGGACTATCCCAACCATTTTGGTCAATACATTTCGAGCTCAAACTTGAGCTCAGCTCATTTATAGCTGATTGGGAACCTGTATTATCAATAAAAACTTACAATTTAATTGTTGGATAGAAATTAATTGGTTATCAGCTAAATGAATCAACTCAATCAACCAAAAGCAATATGTAGGTAATTGCATCTATAGTATTTTTATTATTTGGACATTTATACAGAAAGAAATGCAGATCTCCTCTCTAATAAGAGAAAAAAATTTGAAGGTGATCAAATCTGGCTTGCAAAAAGATCTTAGAGTCGAGCAACGCCATGAATAGCCATCAAGTGAAGCCCATGATCATATATGACACATATATAATGTTCTATCAACTGGATCAGATACAAGATTGTGTTTTTTTATCCTTTATATAAGTAGTTTATTATTAGACTCCTATAAAAAAGTATCATAACTGAAATACCCCGAATTCTTATTTTCGAAACTTTTGAATATTTATTAAATCAAAAATCTGAATTTTCAACCGTCTGGACTGCAAATACTGTTTAATTCTAATTCGAGCCCAAGTTTACGGAGTTGGGCTCAAGCCCAAATCATATTATTAAATATTTGCCGAGTGGAGAAGATATGGAGCCCTAACTATTAATGTATTTTATATGGAGCCCTAACTATTAATGTATTTTAAATATGTAAATGTGAGTGTGGTTACTACATGAATTAATTATCTTAAAAATCTAATATTATGATTATCAAGATTAATATTAAGTAAATTGAAGAAATGTTATAGAACCTAATTAAAATAATAAAAAACTAAATATAAGTAAAAATAAATCAAACCGATTCTGTAAACCAGGTGAGAACCCCGTAAACCAATCTAATATTATGATTATTAATATTAATATTAAGTAAATTGAAGAAATGTTATAGAACCTAATTAAAATAATAAAAATAAATATAAGTAAAAATAAATCAAATCGATTCTGTAAACTAGGTGAGAACCCCGTAAACCAAGCAAGGTCGGGCCAAACTGTTGATTTGGACCAAACCGATTCGAATCGAACTGGAATGGCCCAGAGTTCTTTAGAACCATCTTTTCTTTCTTTTTCTTTCTTCTCCTTCTTCTTCTTCTCCCTCCAACACGCGACAACCTCCTCTTTTCCCCTGGCACCACGTTTTCGGCCACTGCAAGATGAGCACGAGGTGACGGACGACGCACCGTGTGCCGCTGACTACGTTTCCAGCCTCCTCTCACGCGAACGAAGCTCCAGCGGCGCGATCAGACTGCTTCTGCAAACCGCACCTTGCTCTTCCATTTCTTCCATTCTCAGGCGAAATCTCGCCGTTTAGTCGATCTCAGGCGACGGGAAGGGTGCCAATCGACTCCTAATCACCTCTAGAGCATTTTCCTTCCATAAATTTGCGACTTTACCAAAGATTTGAGAAGCAATCGTGCGCGGAGGAGGTGCAGCGGCTGTCGGGCCCAATTCGGCCAATTAGAGGACTGATCTCACTAAACTAACACTAAAAATGGAATCCTTGGTGAATTTTGAGACTAATGGTATGATCGTTGCAAATTTCTGGGCAGTTTTGCTTTTTCCGGCCTCCGTGTACGGCAGCGGTCCGGCGACACTCAGGCGAGGCATCAAGAGACAGAATCTTACTCTCCTCGCGTGGATCCTAGAATCGTCACTTGAATTTCGATCGGTATGCCCTAAGTTCTATTTTCCGATTTGTGTTATAAATTTCAAATTTAAATTTATGGTTTAATTTAGTTAATTTTGAATAGATATTTAATCGAAGGGCTTTGAAATATTAGGTTGGAAGCTTGTGAATTTAATTGGGGGATTTTTAAGAGAATTCGAACTTAGGATTCACTTGTTAGAAATTGTGATTATATTAGGTTGAGTACGTAATTAAAAATCACTATTCAACCTAACTAAATACATTTAATGTTGAAAAATTGTTGAAAATCTAGAAACATAAGTCATTTTTGGAATTAATTCATAAATCGAAATCATGAAGGACGAATCGGTGAAGGACGAATCGGAATTAATTAGTTAGATAATTAGATGATCGAATCTAAATAAATAGTAGTTATAAATAGTTATTGTTAAAAATGAGTTGTAACAACTTAACAATTTAATTACCATAAAGTTATTAATTTGGTCAGCTTATGATTTAACAAATAATCTTATATGAGTATTATTGGGTGTTAATACTGATGTTTAAGGAGGATGGGAATAAAGCTGATTGATTGCCCGATGGATGGGCTGTGTGTATTGATCGATAAATATATAATAATAGTGTGTTATCTAAATAGGTGGATAGTCCAATTTTTTAGGGGAGGTTCTGCCAAAATTTCAATAGAACATAATAAATAAGCTTATTTAGATAAATTCTATAATTTGATACATAATAAATAAAGTGCATAAAGTGCTCTAATTAATTTATTTATTATCATTATTAATTTCGTTTAAGTATTCCATTAATTTATTATTCTCAATTATTGTTATTATTATATTTATTTTATTATTGTTTTATTTAACACTATTTACTTATTTATTTGCATTTGATTTTTGATGTCTAATTGTGCATTGCATTACGATGTTTAATGATTAATATGCTTGCATTTAATTGCAATACTTGATTAATTGTGTTGTGATATTGTGTGCTTTGTTTTGTGTAGAATTGGGATGAAGGGGTTACCATGGTTTGTTAGAGGACGGTCGGATTAAAGCATGGAATCCTAATTATGATGAATTATGAAATTTGGGACCGTTCGGCCAAGAAAATGGGAGATCGGCGCCCTGTGTGCCACCTAATTACCATATTATATTAGAAACCACAGGCATGACCCTATCGTTGTTGCGCACCTGAATAGTCTTAGATTTGATCGCAGCCCGCAGGGTGGCCTTCCTGTTGTTGAGCGCCTGATGAATCAGATTTGTGATGGATACCACCGGGTTGCCTCCTTTGGTTGCCTCCTATTGGTATGGAAAAGAAAATAGAGAATGTAAAAATAATGAGAGGACTGGTCATGTGAGGATTAGACCGGTTGGCCAGGTATGGAGGATTGGCTCCCCGGGTGCACACGTCTTAGAGGATGGGCCATGTGAGAGTACGGCTGGTCGAGGGTTTCGGTGACGCCACTGACTAATTTTCACATGATGTGAATACATGATAATAATTGTGATTGCTGTTTTATTGTCATTTGTGTGATAAACTGCATGATCATATAATTAGTTGGAGGACTAAAATGATTTATGATAGCATATGTGTGATTGTGTGGGGTGAGAGGGTTATCTAACTCTACTCATTGAGTTTGGCGCTCACCCCTGCCTTGTTTTAATTTAAGGAAGTAAGTTTTCTCTTTAATTCGTGTAAAGTTATGTTCCTTCGCCGCAGGCGCTTAGAAGAAAATTTTTCCAGTTCCATAATTATTTTTACTATTTTCCAGTTCCATAATTATTTTACTATGTAATTATATGTATAAAAAGCTATGTATACCAAATAGTTAGTGACTCTGTAGTTGTAGAATTTGCTTACAATTAGTCGTGTATTAACATAGATGATATAATTATGTGAGCCCATATTAAAAATGTGATGTATTGTTAATTGGGCTCGAACTGTGGAATGTTGTGGCTGATAAATTTGGGCCGAGATTTAATAAAATCTTGAGGTTTAATTTTCTATAAATATGGGCTGAATGTTTAAAATTATATTGAAATAGTAAATTTTTAGTGTTTCACGCTTACTAAGGGTCTCAGGGGCCTTAAGCTTATCTGGGCCCTAGTGCCGGTCCAGGCCATGGATTCGGGTCGTGACAGTTACATACACTTTAAAAAAATACAATAATTTGTCTAAACCTGATTTATGAATTCATTCTATTTCTATAGATCAAATGAACGAAAACTATATATATATTTTAAAATGAGAGCGTTGCTAGCTATTACTTAGGAAAAAAAGAAAAAAAATAAAAGTGAAAATAATTTTTAAAGAAATTCGTATTTGATCTATAGGTAAGTCCATATACGGAGAATAAGAAATTTTTATCCTTACAAAATACCATTTTTGAAGTTTTTCAAAAAGCCATTAAAAAATGAAAATGAAAATGACTCTCCAAATATCATTTTGACTAGTTAAGTCTTCATGTATATTTTGGCAACTGCACAAAAGTTAATCCAACGAATGACTATTAAAGTAGTAAAGTCTTACGGTACAAAAAGCACCCTCATTGAAAATTATAAATTTAATTAGGCATACATACATATTTATTTATTTATTTGCAAATTTACACAAATTATCCCAATTCAATTATGTCTCCACATAACATGTCAATAAGTAAGAAAAACCATATTATGATAAGCTTTAACTTCTGTTCTGCATTATCAATCTTCTATGCAGATACGGCGAACATGCGCAATTTTATCCAAATTCTCATTTTGTTTATCTTTCAGGGTTGATGATAACATTGGCAGTTTTATTAGTTTTACTTCTCGGAGGGTGTCAATGCATCGCAGTGCATCAGGAAGCGTCTTCAAATTTATGCAGTGTCTAATCTCCAGGTGTTTCAGACCAGGCATTGCTCCTTTCTCCATATTCCACAGGTGTTTCAGACCAGGCATTGCTCCTTTCTCCATATTCCATTCCTCCAATAGCTCCAGCTCCCACAGCTTGAGGACTTCAAGCTTTGGAAATCCTCCATCTTTGCAAAGCATTTTCTTTCCTGAAAATGATCTGGAAAACAATCTCACAATCCTAAGGTTGGGAAGCTTGTCAAGTGACTGCATTGGATCAGCGATCAGTCCAGAAGCAGACAAGGTGAGTTCAGTGAGGCTTTGGGGAAACTTAGATATAAGATCTTGATTCTTTAGCTTTCCGACCAAATATATATCAGAAAGCTCATTGCCTGACAAAGACTGCAAATGTAGATCCCATGGCTGACCTGATTTCATTCAAATGACTTCAACCTCAGAGAGGTTGAAGGTTTTTAGATTCAGAACCCAATCTGCTTATTAAACAGCTGCAAGGACATGGCTGCTTTTTGAGGATGGGTCTGATATTTTGCATTTCAGTGCCAATTTTCTGCATGCTTAACAAAACTGTCTAGGCCCATTTTTTACTGGCACTTTATTCTCATCAATGAATACACCCAAAATGTTTGAATACACCCCAAAATGTTTGAAGGTCCATTAGAGAGTTGTGTTCTTGTGGAGGGAAAAATGTGCTGCAGAAACTCTCATCTAAGAATAAATGTCTTAGTCTTGGCATCTTCAAGATAGTAGTGGGGAAAGTATTGATGCAAGAGCGCTTCAAATCAAGCGTTTGAAGGTTTAGCAATTTATCAATGAACATGGGAAGCATCTCTAGATAAGTTGATCTCAAGCCTAGGTATCTCAAGTGAGTCAGCTGACCGACTGTCTTGGGCAATTTTGGCTTGTAAACATTTTCAAGATCCAGCACCCATAAGAAACGGAAGCAATTGCTAGAGATGCATCGATCAAGAAAGTTCCCTATATCTTGTCCTGCTCTACTTCCTTCTCGAGTATCAAATGATATAAAAATGACAGTATCTCTATAGGCAAGAGTAACGGAAGTGGTGTTATTACCATGAATGCTGCTCAAAGATGGGATCTTTCTGATCAATATGGTCAGCAAACCCGACGCATCGCACAAGTGTTTTCATTGTGACCTCGGAGAAAATTAGTTCCTTGGCTTTTGCAAACCAGTGTACTCGGCCAGGGGCTTCTGGGTAGGGAACACGTCTTAAACCTTCCCATTGGGTTTCCTCTCTGTCACTTGAACCATATTATAACTGATTCAACTCTCTCAAACACGCCTTCTTGCAGCATCTTCAGGGGAATTGTCATCATTCTTTTGGCGCCCCAAAACCCTCAGGCAACCCCAATGCCATTCAATCTTCTTTGCAGGAACCTTATAACCCACAGGAAATATCCAAATAAAAGAGACATCCGCCTTCAAATACAATTGCAAATATTTTGTTGATCTCTTCCAAGACTGTTGACCAAGGTTCTTCATCTTTGATTTAGTTGGTTCAAGTGCCGTTGACCATTCCTCTAGAGTTGCTATTTCTATGGACAGTAATTCTTGCTAATTTCACAATCAACCTTAGGTAATTTCACAATCACCTTAGGCAACCCCCCACATTTTTAGTGATTTTAGGATTATTTTCCCTACTTGAACAATTAAAATTGATTAATGAACTAATAAAATAAATTGGATAGAATTAAGTGAAGTCAAAATCCCTAGTAGACTATAATCTTTGATTTCTTTTAATCAAATATTGTTGCTTGATTTCTTTTTATTCCCTTTTATTTGTTGAATTTAGTTTCTAAAAATAATTCTCCTTATTGCTGTTTAAATAATAATAGGTTACCATAATTTTGTTACTTGATATACAATCCATGTGGATACGATACTCTTCTCATTCTATATTACTTATTGCGATTTTATACACTTGCGAAAATTGTCATCGTTACTAAAATCATAATATAATTTTGAAGTGTTTTTATAACCAAGTTCCCAAAATATAATTTCCATGACACCAACCTCAGTTGATCCATCTACCCAAATCCGGTGAGGGAAATTATCTAAAATAATCTGGCTTTCATATATGAACTTCACAAGCCTTGTCTTGCCAATGCCTTTAACACCTCTTGCCAATGCCTTTAACACCCACAATTGAAATGGTAAGGCAGCGGAGATTATCTTTCAGCAGTTGTTTTATAACTGCATCAACATCCTCTTCAAGGCTAACTATATCAGTATCAAGTTGCTCTGCAAAAGAAGAAGGTAATCTTATATCACCATACAAGTGATGCCCTGACCTTCGATGAATGGCTTCATACCTTCTTTTAGAAATATCAGAGACTTTATTCTGGATTCGAACCATTTGTCCGGAAAGCTTATGTTGGGAAATGAAATTATGGGGAGACCAAACTAAGCTTTTGGGATTACCTATCTCTTTTTTAGTCAAGAAGAGCCCAACAACATTCTCAGCAGAGCGACAAACATCGCAAAGTTGTTCGATCCATGCCATTCTCTTTTCACTAATTGTTTCTTGTGATTCAAGATCTTTTAGAAAGACCTTCAAAGACTTGAATTCATCTCTTAACAACCTGGCTTGCGTTCTAACTGGAG
Organism: Jatropha curcas; assembly: GCF_014843425.1. The sequence continues at coordinate 113,582 of NW_023590757.1, forward strand.
GCTTAAGCTGTCTCTTAGCAACTAAGGCTTCAAACTTAGAAATTACAGGCGAAACAATTGTAGTTCCTATTTCCAAATCATATGGGCTAAAGGTATTATGCCAATAACCAGATTGGAAAAACTTGCTGAATATTCTGGATATATTAACTTTGATCAGTTCCAATTTCTTGTAGAATCTATAAGAATCTGTCAAGTCGATGAGTGCCAAAAAAAACATAAAAGAATTGTCTTGGCAGATCAACAAGGCTCAAAATACAGCGAATGATAGCTTCTCCACTCCTCCTTTGGGCTGATCTGATTATCAACTCATCAATCAAATCTTCAATGTCATACATAATCTCGATTAATACATATGGGGACAACACATTCTCCTCCAAATCAGCATATTTTTGCAACTGGGCTTCGATCCATTGGAATCGATCATCAAATTCAAGCAATGAATCAGATTCTTGAATAAGAAGATTCAAAATTTTTCCTAAAACAGACAACACGGTTTGTCTTGCCACGTATGGGTTAGTTGTTCTGGGGAAGGAAAGCATGTTGCAGAAGAGAGAAGTGAAGGGAAGAGGAGTAAAGTTGAGTAAAAGTTTGGTTTTTTTTTTCTTTTTCCCTGTATTTCGAAGGAGGGGTCAAGTAAGGTGATATGTGTAGAGACAGTACTTATTAGGAGCTTTTAGTCTCTGAGGAGATATTGGGGCATGGTGATCAAACTTTGGCTTTGTTGACTAGAAGTCTTTCGTTTTCTTCTACACTGGCAATTTCTAAGTTATTGGCTTTTTCAGTATTCTTTTTTTGCTTTTTACAACACTCTTCTGTAAACTAAAATTAGAGTAACCAAAAAAAAACAAAGGTTATAATTTATTATGTCAAATAATTTCTCATTTTGCCTGGCAAATTTCATCATTTGCCCTGTTGCCTGGCAAATTTCAACTTTCAATAAATAATTATTTATTATATGGTTTATTCATTTAAACAATTAAAATTATTATAAATTTTAAAAAAATAACACAAACATGCTTGAGACAGTACCAAGCATAAAGAGAAGAATAATTATGGATAAATATTCAATATTACACTAGAAATTACAACAATAAAAGAAGAATTACAAGCTGCAAAGACATCTCTGATATGGCTTATTATTAGACAATGCAGATATTTGCTATAAACAAACAGAGGAATACATATGCTGATACCCTTTATAATTGAACTTCTGTTCTGCATTATCAATCTTCTATACTGATGAGGCGCACATGCGCAATTTTATCCAAATTCCGATCCAAATTCTCATTTTGTTTATCTTTCAGGGTTGATGATAACATTGGCAGTTTTATTAGTTTAACTTCTCGGAGGGTGTCAATGCAGCGCAGTGCATCAGGAAGCATCTTCAAATTTATGCAGTGTCTAATCTCCAGGAGTTTCAGACTAGGCATTGCTCCTTTTTCCATATTCCATTCCTGTAATAGCTCCAGCTCCCATAGCTTGAGGACTTCAAGCTTTGGAAATCCTCCATCTTTGCAAAACATTTTCTTTCCTGAAAATGATTTCGAAAACAATCTCACAATTCTGAGGTTGGGAAGCTTCTCTAATGTCTGCATAGGGTCCTCGATTAGTCCAGATGCAGACAAGGTGACCTCAGTGAGGCTTCGCGGAAAATTAGATATAAGATCTTGATTCTTTAGCTTTCCAACCAAATATATATCAGCAAGCTCCACATTGCCTGACAAAGACTGCAAATGTACATCCCAAGGCTGACCTGATTCATCAAATGACTTCAACCTCAGAGATTGAAGGTGTTTTAGATTCACAAATGACTTCAACCTCAGAGATTGAAGGTGTTTTAGAATTCGACCAATCTGCTATATTAAAACAGTTGCAGAGGTTACATGAACTGCTTTTTGAGATGGACTGATATTTTTGCATTTCAGTTTGCCAAAATTTTCCTGAATGCTTAAACAAACTGTCTAGGCCATTTCTTTTACTGGACTATTCTCATCAATGAATACCCAAAATGTTTGAAGGTCCATTAGAAGAGTTGGGTTCTGTGGAGGGAAAAATGTGCAGCCAGAAACTCTCAATCTAAGAATAAAATGCGTTAGTTTCTGCATCTTCCAGATAGTTGTGGCGGAGAGTATTGATGCAAGTGCGCTTCAAATCAAAGCCGTTTGAAGGTTCAGCAATTTGTCAATGAACATGGGAAGCATTTCTAGGTAAGTTGATCCTCAATCCTAGGTATCTCAAGTGAAGAGCTGACCTTACTGCCTTTGGGCAATTTTTGGCCCTGTAACATTTTTCAAAATTATCCAGCCACCCATCAGGAAATGGAAGCAATTTGCTAGAGAATGCCCATCGGTCAAGAAGTTCCCTATATCTTGTCCTGCTCTAGCTTCCTTCTCGAGTATCAAATGATATAAAAGTGACAGTATCTCTATAAAACAAGAGTTAAAGGAAGTGGTGTTATTACCCCATGAATGTGCTCAAAGATGGATTCTTTTCTGGATCAAAGATGGTCCAGCAATGCGGCGCATGGAACTGGTGTTTTCAAATATGAGCTTGGAGAAAATTAGCTTCCTTAAGCTTTTGCAAAACCAAGTGTACTCGCAGGGCCTCTGGTAGGCAACACGTCTTTCACGCTTCCCATTGGGGTTTCCTCTCCTGTCACTTGAAAAACCGTATTAATAACTGATCAACTCTCTCAAACACGCCTCTGCAACATCTTCAGGGGAGTTGTCAAAATCAATTTCTGTTGACGGCCCCAGACCCTCAGCAACCCACAAAGCAATGCAAAATCTCTTGCAGGAACGCTTAATAACCCACAGGAATAATCCAAAATAAAAGAGACATCGGCTCAAATAACAATGGCAAATATTTTTGTTTGATCTCTTCCAAGGCCGCCCTGACCAAGGTTCTTCATCTTTATTTAGTTGGGTCAAGCACCCTTGAGCCATTCCTTCCTAGAGTTAAATCTCTCTGTGATAGCAGTTTCTGCTAATTTCAACAATCACCTTCCGGCACCCCCCACATTCCCCCACATTTTCTTAAAATATGTTTTTTCAGATTTTGCTCTAGCTCTGGAGGGATCTTTATCTTCAAAGCATGTCTGAACAATTCCCAGCTCTCAACATTGCTTCGCAGATGCAGTCTGTAAGCAGAGTTGGTCTCGGTGACTGGTGGAGCTTTTGACAACCTATCAACAAGGAAAATTATTCTTGTGCCATTAGATATGTCTCTGAATGCTGTTCCCATTTCTCGCCAAAATTCACTTGCGTTCGAGCCATCAACAACGATGAGACACTTCTTATCCAATAACAAATTATTAACCATCTCCCTCAGCCTATTTTTGTAGCTTTCGTCTATGACAAGATAAGAACTAAAATATGATTTTGGACATTCTTTATTATGAAGGCTCAAAATCTCTTCCATGATATCAAAATCAATTGATCTAGCAACCCAGTTCCGGTGAGGGAAATTATCTAAAATAACCTGGCTGCCACAGATCAACTTTGCAAGGTTTGTCTTGCCAATGCCTTTAACACCCACACCACAATTGAATATGGTGAGGCAGCGAGGATCATCTTTGAGCAAGTGTTTTAATTAACTGCCATCAACATTCCTCTTCAAAGCTAACCATCATCAAATATCAAGTTGCTTAAGGATAGCAGTAGGAGGAGTTATGCTTGGAATATCGGTCCCTGTGCCATGTTCTTTGATGGCTTGGATATCGGTCCCTGTGCCATGTTCTTTGATGAATGGCTTCATATCTTCGTTCTGAAATATCAGAGACTTTAACTTGGATTCGAGCCATCTGTTGGACAAGATTATGTTGGGAAATGAATTTATGGGGAGACCAAACTAAGCTTTTGGGATTACCTTTCTCATTTTTAGTCAAGAAGAGCCCAACGACATTCTCAGTGGAGCGACAAACATCGCAAAGTTCTTCCGTCCATGACATTCCCCTTTCACTCAGTGTTTCTCGAGATTCAAGATCTTTTAGAAAGACCTTCAAGGACTTGAATTCATCTCTTAACCGCCTGGCTTGCTTTCTAACTGCAGGCCTGAGCTGTCTCTTAGTAGCTAAGGCTTCAAACTTAGAAATTACAGGCGAAACAATTGTCATGCCTATTTCCAAATCATATGGGCTAAAGGTATTATGCCAAAAACCAGAATGGAAAAACATGCTGAATATGGCAGAAAAGTTATGTTCGATTGCTCCCAATTTCTTGTAGAATCTATAAGAATCTGTCAAGTCGATGAGAGCTAAAACATAAAAGAAATGTTTTGGAAGATGAACAAAGCCCATAATATTGCGAATGAAAGCTTCTCTGTTGCGAATGAAAGCTTCTCTGTTCCTTCTTTGGTATGATCTGATTTCCAACTCTTCAATCAAATCTTCAACGTCGTACATAACCTCCATTACTATCTCCGGGGGGAACATCAATCTTTCAGAATCATCAGCATATTCTCGCAATTGGGCTTCGATCCATTGAATCTGATCATCAAATCCAAGCAACGAATCAGACTCTTGAATAAGAAGATTCGAAATTTTCCCCCAAAGGGACAAGGCGGCTTGTATTGCCATGGAGAAAGAAAAGGAGGTTGCAGGAAAGAGAAGTGGAAAGAAGAGGAGTGAAGTTGGAGTTCTTTCAAATAAGAAAAGAATAAGTATGGAGACTCTCTCAAAGTCTTCAAGCAATTAGAATCCACCGTGTTGCTTTAATAAAGCAATTCTTGTTTCTTTATTTATTAAAGCAATTCTTGAAGGAATTGGAATTTGGAAGTGAGTTTAGGAGAAAAAAAAATGTGTATTCTCATGTGTGATTTTGTTTGTCTTCTATTTTTTTTTTTTTTCTCCTTGAAAACTTGCAATTGGCTTCTGGTTTTCTAATGAAAAAACTAAGGTCGCAAGAACACGAGCATAAGATTTCAATGTTTCTGAATGAAACCTGACAAAACAAGTGAAATACAATATTTCCTCCTTGAAAATATAATGATACTTGCAAGTGAATTTCAGAACAACTGAGGCAAAACAAGAAATTTGACAAACTGATCTCTGTAAGGTGATTATTAGATTTAATATTTTGGTTAAAAAGAAAAAAAAATAACGAGTGGTTACAGAAACAGAGGAATACACAATTTCACATAGGCTCCAATATTTGTTAAAAAGAAAAAATATATATATAACTAATATATATATAATTAATGGATATGATTGATTGCAATGTCTGAAATAAAAGGTATGTATTACTGACTAAAAAGAAAAGAATTTATCAGAATTAATAATTGTATCATACATAATATACGAATGAAATATTATAAGAATATAGAAATCCAATCCTGTGTTGCCTGTTAGTAATTAATTTATACCAGGAAGAAAATGTTATCCCTAATCATTTCTTAATTACAACTATATAAGCATACTTGGTTATAAATGACATGCTTATGCCCTCCTTCCCTTTACGTTCTTTCCCTCGCCACTGCCAAAATTGTGTGTTAATGACACAACAATATTACATACAGGCATTTGTCCCTTTACGTTCTTTCCCTCGCCACTGCCAAAATTGTGTGTTAATGACACAACAATATTACATACAGGCATTTGTTTAGCTCACAACCAACTTGACTCTTGCATTGCCTTTAGAAATCTGAAATTGTTCAGTAATAACCAGATGAGCCATCAATAACCAGACATGAGTAAGAAGCTCCCCTCCTCCAGTTAGTTTCTTCGCATGGTTGTTCCATCCACATAGATTTGCTGCATAACAAAGCATCTCTATCCACACATCATTTATCATCTTCCTTTTCTTCTCACTTGTCCATTGCTCTTCTGTGTCCAGAGACTGCAAAGACTTAGCAAGCCTGCATGCGTCGAATAGCACCGATTTGCTTCTATCTCCTTTCACTTGGGATGGAAGAATATCAGTGTTCACTTGAAGCAATGCAGTGCAAGCTTGGATTTTGTCTGACATGTATTTCTTTTCATGAAAAAATTGAGTGGCTTCTGCACAGGTGTCTTGAAATCTAATCTGTCCAATTCCATTGGGGAGCATGAAAGGGCATACGACTAGAAGATAACGACTAGAAGATACAGCAAATGTAATTCGCTATCGATTTCGCTTCTTTTACATAATGGGTTTTCAAATAATATTTGAATTTGTTTTTAGATCACTGTAAAAGCAGAGGATCTGTGGCAATGTGACATAGAAGAATGCTGTGATCAAATTTTGTTTTAAACACTCCAGCCAATCTTGTCGAAACTCCCGTTTCTCTGAGTGCCTGATCACCCCTTTGAGTACATAAATTTTTGGGATATGGCTTCATGTCTAATATGTTGATAGATTTCTCAAAAGTTGCTCAAAGATGCGCGTTTTTTTATCTGAGGAGAACAGTATCTAAAACATTGTATCGGATAATCTCTCCAGTATCTCATAAATGCAAGGCACAAGAATCTTGAAGATTCCACCTGAAACTTGAATTGGCTTCTCTTCTTAGCAAAAACTTATCAGACTGAATTTTGCCAATGGAATTTAGACCGCCCAGTTTGTTGAAAAGTGAGTTAAGGTCTTTCCGAGTTCGGGTCTTCTTGATTTTCATGAGTTTAAGGAGATGAATGAGCTAAGCCAGATCCGCTATTCCTGACTTGGAATCTCTTGCTAACAGCCGGCATCATATGACAAGATTGCAACCATGACTGGGAGACAGCAGGTAAGTCTTGTAGAATGGGATCCACGCAGCAGATTTTTGTGTTTGCTCAAACCAAGTAATGTTAAATCAGAGGAAAATAGTATATAGCCAATCTCGTATAACTTGTAAAAACAATAGGCAGCAACAAGCCAAAACACAAGTTATGCTCTTGTCAATTCTTGAGTAAGAGGGCTTATCAATTAGAAAAAGGCTAAGAGAGTAAAAACGGTTAAAGATAACTAATGGTAAGGAGAGCTGCCAAGATAGTATGTATCACACTTGCCTTGGTTAAAAAGCAAATCATACATGAATCCAAGCTCAAAAACTCAACTCACTTTAAAAGCTTTCTTCCCAAGTCATGTGCCTCATGTTGGGAAGAAGGACCGGCTACTCTCAATATCTGGAGCTGAGGATAAGTCAGCAAATAATCGTTTTTGAAAATGCTGAAGAAATATGCAGGCATTCATGCAAGACGAACAAGCATCAGGAACAATGCTGGTTTGCTGGCAGCTTTACAAGACTGGCCAAGCACAATGGAAAGCTTCCTCAATCACAGGCTCCAAACAGGCTCCAACGACACATTGTAACCCTCAATCACAGCTTCCTCAATCACAATGCAGCATGCATTTCCTAAACTGATCACTGCTTGCAAATCGTAGAGCCCAAATCCTCTCCCCACACTTAATTATTGCAAGAACAAACATTGGAACTGCTAGAAAGTTGATTGGACTTCCCATCCATGACCTAATTAAGATATAAAATGCCCTACCGATTGGAATCCTGTATTAGCAATAAAAACTTACAGTTTAATTGTTAGATAGAATAATTGCAATTTATTATGTCAAATAATTTGTCATTTTGCCCGGCAAATTTCAAATTTCAACTTTCGATAAATAATTATTTATTATTTGGTTTATTCATTTAAACAATTAAAATTATTATAAATTTTAAAAAAATAACACACACATGCTTGAGAAATTTTAAAAAAATAACACACACATGCTTGAGACAGTACCAAGCATAAAGAGAAGAATAGTTATGGATAAAAATTCAATATTACACTGGAAATTACCACAACAACAGAAGAATTACAAGCTGCAAAGACATCTCCGATATGCCTTACTTATTATTAGACAAAAACTGACATTAATCATGTTGAAGCATTGGCGTTTTAGTTTCCAGCAGAAGAAGTCAATAACAGATATTTTATTCTCCTAGTTTTTAGCATTATTTTTCTCAGTTAGTTTTTATCTCCTGATATGCAGTAACAATAAAGTAGATAGGTTTGTTATTTTATTATGTATAAATTCACAGTTTGAGCTGAATAATATTTATCTGTCTTCTTTCTCCTTCACACTCTTCTTTAAACATCACTTTTTAGTAGATATATTTCTTTCTTTTCCTTTCAAACACTATCAGTGGTATCAGAGCCACAGTTGATCTTATAGGACCCAACCCAAAAAAAAAAAAATATAAAAATAAAAACCCGTTTAACCTAAAAAACAAATGGCATCCAACCAGCCACCTTTAAACCCACCTGTTACCTTCATTGGTGAGAATTATCACATTTGGTCAGTGAAGATGCAAGCCTTTTTGGAAGCCTATGACCTCTGGGAGACTGTAACTGAAGATAGACCGATTCCTCCTCTACCAGCAAATCCTACCTTGGCACAAATCAAGTACGATTCCTCCTCTACCAGCAAATCCTACCTTGGCACAAATCAAGTTTAATAGTGATGAAAAAGCAAAGAAATCCAAGGCCAAGTCACTTATTCTAATAGTGATGATAATAGTGATGAAAAAGCAAAGAAATCCAAGGCCAAGTCACTTATTCAGAATTCTGTGGCAGATAGTGTGTTCTATAGAATCATGGCTTGTAAGACAGCAAAAGAGGCTTGGAATAGATTGAAAGAAGAATATCAAGGCAGTGACAGAACACGCCAAATGCAAGTGTTGAACTTGAAAAGAGAATTTGAGTCTCTGCATATGGAAGAGGATGAAACAATTAGTAAATATACTAATCGAATCTCCTTAATTGTCAATAACATTAGACTACTTAGTGAAGATTTTGCAGACACAAGAATTGTGGAGAAAGTTCTTGTTACTCTTCCTGAGAGGTTTGAATCCAAAATTTCCTCTCTTGAAGAGTCCAAGGACCTGAGTACAATCTCATTGGGTGAGCTAATGAGTGCTTTTCAAGCACAAGAACAAAGGAGGACTATGGAACAAGAAAGGTTCACTGAAGGAGCCTTTTCTGTCCAGAAGCAATATTCTGGTAACGGAAAGCAACAATTTAACCAAAGAAATAAGAACAAGTTTAACGAGGGGAATGGTAAGCAAAAACCATTTCCTGTCTGCAAACACCGTAAAAAAACAACACATCTCGAAAAATACTGTTGGTGGAGGGCTGATGCTGTATGTGGTACTTGTAAACAAATGGGGCACATATCCAAGGTCTGCAAATTTAAAAAACCCTCTAAATCTTCACAAGCACAACTGGCAGAAATTGATGATGCATAAGAGGAGCAGCTTTTTGTCGTTTCTTGTTTTTCAACAAATGACTCTTCTGACTCTTGATAGTGCTTGTACACATCACCTGTGTAATGATGCTGGGATGTTCAAATTCCTTGATGACACTTATAAAACCAGAGTAAAAGTGGGAAATGGAGAGCTTGTACAAGCCAAAGGCAGAGGTATAGTGGTTGTTTCAACTTTTTCAATATCATAGAGCTTATAACATTAAATGTACATGATTGCTTGTAATTTTTGTATTAATTTTCTTTTGTCAGTCTTACAGCTGTAATTCTTTTCAAGGGATTTCCACCTTAGAAAAAGAAAAAAGCTTTTGAGGTAAAAGATCTGTAAAAAAAAAAAAAAAAAAACTAGTGGTGGGATTCCCATTGGGATTTTTAAAATTACAGTTTTTTTTTTTTTTTTCCCTTGTTTATTAATGAAAATTCACTGTATCTTGGAAGAACAATCACACGTCACATGTTACAGTCTGGCTCTTTTGGATTTGTTAATGAAAATTCTCTCTCTGCGTTAAGTGTTATATTTTTGGCTTTCTTGAACTAAAGAGAACATGAACTTTTTATCTAATTTTATAGGTTTACTGTGGAGTTGTGGCTCATTTTTTGTGGAAGAATTTACTGTATATCAAACACTCCGACAACGACAAGGATATGAATTCTGGGACGAGGGTATGACGATCTAGTGCAATTCTTTTTATATTTTTTGTAACTTGTACATGAGAATTTATACAAATCGGAGTTTAACTTTCATTTTCGGAGTTTAACTTTCATTTTTTGAATATATGGAAAAAAAATAGGAGATTGTATAGACAAATTAATTTAAAATAAAAAAGGAAATTATGTCTATAGAGTATGGACACTTCCGATTCACTTGAAGTTCTTGATTCGTTTCGGTGTTTTCCACTAACATTAATGTGTTCTGAAATCCAATTATATTTTGTATCATTACCAACAATGCATTAAATAGTATTTTGGTCAATTATGGTAATAATAATATTTGTTTGTTTAAAAAAAATTTAAGTGAAATATAGAATGAATAATTCTAGTGATAAATAATGCTCAATTTCCTCCCAAAATCTAATAAAAAATTAAATTTTTAGATCGATTTTTAAAAGAAGCTCTAATTAGAAGATTAAGCAATAATCAATTAAAATTTCATAATTGAAAAATTTTTATTAAAATTGATCCAAGAGTTCAATTTTAAATATATTATTTATTGCAATCAAATTTAAGGGCAACTGCCCGATAATTCTATTTCTATGTTTAAAGCGTGGTTTCATCATATTCTGGTCGATGGCTGTTAATAGGTGGGATGATAGATAAGTTACGCTTAATCACACGAGTACCCACTCTTAAAGTTCTCTAGTGGATTACATTATAATTAGCAATTTGGGGGTCCCTTCTCTCTGGAGATTTGATCAAACGAGGATGATTTATAATCGAGGTTGTCAGATTCTCAGACACATCATTTAATTATGCATGGACCATAGCTCCTGGATTCAAGACAAGACTCACATGCTTGCTCTCTCTCCCCATCTCCTTCGTATTTCCATTTCTCTTTTCTTTTTTCCATTTAAACATGAAGTAAGAACTATGTCAAGAGGATTCTGATCTAATAACTCAATAAACTTAAATTATGTCTTATCCATTTTCATCCATGATTCTCATATTTCATTTCTGTTCTATTACAGTTTATAGTCATTAGCCACCTTTCTATTTTGCTATTACAAAAATTACAGCACAAAAAGCACTCTCATTGAAAATTATAAATTTAATTAGGCATACATACATATTTATTTATTTATTTGCAAATTTACACAAATTATCCCAATTCTTATGTCTCCACATAACATGTCAATAAGTAAGAAAAACCATATTATGATAAGCTTTAATTTTGAAAACTTCCAAAGAGTTTGAAAATTTCCAATAGCCTTAAACCCCTCTTCGGTAAACTAAATTAGAGTAAAAAAAAGAAGAAGAAAGGTAATATATTTATTAAATGTAAATAATTTGTCATTTTTGCCTGGCAAAATTGTCAATATTTCAACTTTCAATAAATAATATTATTATATTGTGTTTATTCATTTAAAACAATTTAAAATTATTATAGAAAAGTGTAAAAAAATCAAAAGCAACCACACATGCTTGAGAAGTACCAAGCATAAAGAGAAGAAAGTTACGGATAAATATCATAATACCTCTGGGAAAATTAAACAATAACAAAGAATTACAAGCTGCAAAACATCTCTGATAATGTCCTACTTATTATTAGACAAAAAAACTGACATTAATCATGCATATATTTGCTATAAACAAACAGAGGAATACATATGCTGATACCTTTAATAATGAACTTCTTTCTGCATTATCAATCTTTCTATACAGATGAGGCGCAATGCCGCATTTTATCCAAATTCCCTCAATTTTGTTTATGCTTTCAGAGTTGCAGTGAAACCAATTGGCACTTTCTATATTGTTTTTACCTTCTCGAGGTTCAATGCATCGCAGCGCATCAGGGAAAGCATCTTCAAATTTAGCAGCGGTCTAATCTCAGTGTTTCAGACTAGGCATTGCCCTTTCCTCCATATCCATTCCTCCAATGCTCCAGCCTCCCACAGCTTGAGATTTCAAGCTTTGGAAATCTCCATCTTTGCAAAGCATTTTTCTTCCTGAAAATGATCTGGAAACAATCTCATGCCAGATCCTAAGCTTTGGAAGCTTGTCAGTGACTGCAATTGGATCGTCGATCAGTTCCAGAAGCAGACAAGGTGAATTCAGTGAGGCTTTGAGATATAAGATCTTGATTCTTTAGCTTTCCGACCAAATATACATCAGAAATCAGAAAGCTCCACATTGCCTGACAAAGAAGTCAAAGGAAGATCCCATGGCTGACCTGATTCATCAAATGACTTCAACCTCAGAGATTGAAGGTGTTTTAGATTCACAACCCAATCTGCTATATTAAACAGTTGCAAGGACATGACTGCTTTTTGAGATGGGACTGATATTTTGCATTTCAGAGCCAATTCTAGGCCATCTTTTACTGGACTATTCTCATCAATGAATACACCCCAAAATGTTTGAAGGTCCATTAGAGAGTTGGGTTCTTGTGGAGGGAAAAATGTGCTGCAGAAACTCTCATCTAAGAATAAATGCCTTAGTTTTTGCATCTTCCAGATAGTTGTGGGGAGAGTATTGATTCAAGTGCGCTTCAAATCAAGCGTTTGAAGGTTCAGCAATTTGTCAATGAACATGGGAAGCATTTCTAGGTAAGTTGATCTCAATCCTAGGTATCTCAAGTGAAAGAGCTGACCTACGGCCTTGGGCAATTTTGGCTTGTAAACATTTTAAACATTTTCAAGATCCAGCACCCATAGGAAATGGAAGCAATTGCTAGAGATGCATCGATCAGAAAAGTTCCATATCTTGGTCTGCTCTACTTTCCTTCTCGAGTAAAAATGGATATAAAAGTGACAGTATCTATAACAAAGTTGAAGGGTAGCGGTATTATTACCAGAAATGTGCTCAAAGATGGAATTTCTGATCAAGATGGTCACAACCCGACGTATCGCAGCATGTTTTCAGTTGTGACCTCGGCAGAAAATTACTCCCTTGGCTTTTGCAAACCAGTGTACTCCGCATGGGCTTCTGGTTTGGAAATGTATTAACCTTTCCATTGGGTTCCTCTCCTGTCACTTGAACATACATATTATAACTATCAACTCTCTCAAAACACGGCCTCTGCAGCATCTTTCAGGAATTGTCATCATTCTTGGCGCCCCAACCCTCAAGCACCCACAAGGCCATCATCTTCTTGCCAGAACTTATACCCACAGAAATAAATCAAAATAAACGAGACATCGCCTCAATACAAAGCAAATATGTTGATCCTTCCAAACTAATTGAACCAAGGTCTTCATCTTTATTTAGTCTGGTCAAGCACCCTTGACATGTTCCCTAAAGTTGCATCTTCTGTGAATAGCAGTGCTGCTATTTCACAATCACTTCGGCAACCCCCCCATTTCTTAAAATATTTTTTTTCAGATTTGTGCTCTACTCTGGAGGGATCTTTGTCTGAACAATTCCCAGCTCTCAACATTGCTTCGCAGATGCAGTCTGTAAGCAGAGTTGGTCTCGGTGACTGGCGGAGCTTTTGATAACCTATCAACAAGGAAAATTATTCTTGTGCCATTAGATATGTCTCTGAATGCCGTTCCCATTTCTCGCCAAAATTTACTTGCGGTCGAGCCATCAACAACGATGAGACACTTCTTATCCAATAATAAATCATTAACCATCTCCCTCAGCCTATTTGTGTAGCTTTAATTTCTGACACGTTTTGGACATTCTTTATTATGAAGGCTCAAAATCTCTTCCATGATAGCGTAATCACTTGATCTAGCAACCCAGTTCCGGTGAGGGAAATTATCTAAAATAACCTGGCTGCCACAGTTCAACTTTGCAAGGTTTGTCTTCCCAGTGCCTTACCCACAATTGAAATGGTGAGGCAGCGAGGATCATCTTTGAGCAGTTGTTTTATAACTGCATCAACATCCTCTTCAAAGCTAACCATATCAATATCAAGTTGCTGAGGAGTAGCAGTAGGAGGAGTTATGCTTGGATATCGGTCCCTGTGCCATGTTCTTTGATGAATGGCTTCATATCTTCGTTCTGAAATATCAGAGACTTTAACTTGGATTCGAGCCATCTGTTGGACAAGATTATGTTGGGAAATGAATTTATGGGGGGACCAGACTAAGCTTTTGGTATTACCTTTCTCATTTTTGGTCAAGAAGAGCCCAACAACATTCTGGGTGGAGCGACAAACATCGCAAAGTTCTTCCGTCCATGCCATTCCCCTTTCGCTCAGTGTTTCTCGTGATTCAAGGACCTTCAAGGACTTGAATTCATCTCTTAATCACCTGGCTTGCTTTCTAACTGCAGGCCTGAGCTGTCTCTTAGTAGCTAAGGCTTCAAACTTAGAAATTACAGGCGAAACGATCGTCGTGCCTATTTCCAAATCATATGGGCTAAAGGTATTATGCCAAAAACCAGAATGGAAAACATGCTGAATATTCTGGAAATATTAACTTTGATCAGTTCCAATTTTTTGTAGAATCTATAAGATTCTGTCAAGTCGATGAGTGCCAAAACATAAAAGAACTGTCTTGGAAGATCGACAAGGCTCATAATACAGCGAATAATAGCTTCTCTGCTCCTCCTTTGGGCTGATCTGATTATCAACTCATCAATCAAATCTTCAATGTCATACATAATCTCGTTTAATGCATATGGGGACAACACAGTATTCGACAAATCAGCATATCTCGCAACTGGGCTTCGATCCATTGGAAATGATCTTCAAATCCAAGCAATGAATCAGACTCTTGAACAAGAAGATTCAAAATTTTTCCTAAAACAGACAAAACGGTTGGACTTGCCATGCCTCGGTTAGTTGTTCTGGGAAAGGAAAGCAGCAGAAGAAGAATTGAAGGACGACGAAGAGGAGTAAAGTACGGACAAGTAAGGTGTTGGGTTAGGGACAGTACTATTTAGGAGCTTTTAGTCTGTAAAGAGAAATTTTATGAATTGCTTTTATTATACAAAGTTGGGCATGGTGATGAAACTTTGTCTTCGTTGAATTGAAGTCTTCGTTTTCTTCTACACTGTTAATTTCTAAGTCATTGGATAATTAGCATCTCACATAGCCTTTTTTTTCGCCTTCTTCATCTTAAATAAGTGATAGGCATGATTAAACCGTTTCTTCTTTCACTGGCATTGCTTGCACAAAAAAGAGAAGGGATAAGAGATATATTGTTTTAGGTGATTTCAGATGCTGTTATAAGTGTTTTAGCTGTTCGAAATTATATTACTACATCCGTCTGATCTATCCGTTTATATTTGAGATATGAGATGAGCATGTGCCGAAAGTTTGGCTTTATTCACTTTGAAGTCTTCTTTTTCTTCTATAACAAATTTCTAAGAAACCACTTGCAATTTTCTCTATAATTGGATTACCACTAAGAAACAAGAGGTCTCGAGTTCGACCTCTGAATATAGAATCTCTTTAAACATCCGAGAGAGAGCGTTTTGCCTCTTTTTGTAGTTTTATGTGGCCCAAATCTGAATTAGTACTGATTTCGAACACCAAATAGTTAAAAAAATAATAATAATAAAGGTGCATAGACAAGGTTAAAAAACAATATATGTAGAGACTCCATCAAAGTCTTTCTAACAATTGGAATCCACTATGTTGTATATTAATAAAGCAATTCTTTTCCTTTTTTTTTGGGAATAAAGTAATTCTTAAAGCGATTTGGAGGTGAACTTAGGGGAATAAAAAATGAGGTATTGCTATTTATATGCTTTTTACAAAATTGGTATTTTAAATGTTTTTGCAAAAAATAACAAAGGGTCACTATCAAAATATTTCAAAATTTTTAATTTAAAGAATTAGCTCAATTAATTAATAGATGGATTTACTTTCCGTCTTATTAATCTGGGTTCAACTTTTGGAACCAAAAACTAAATGAATATTTTTTTTTTATTTAGGATTCTCTTAATCTCGATATGGATAAATTTGCTCTCCCTTGCCCTTTGTTTGTACAAAATGGTGTAGAACAGAAAAAGAAAGTGAAATTCAATATTTTTAAAAATTTTTACACTGAAAATTCTATATCAAAATATTTTTTGATACCTTGCCCTCGAAGGCAAAAGGCTGACCCTGAAGAGTTTGCATTATTGAATTCATGACTTAAGTCATGGTGATTAACCCTGCAAATGTGAGTTGCCGTTCGGGTTAAATACAGAACATAGCTGGAGTTAATAAAAAGACAAAAAAAAGTGTTTCAGTTAGAAGACTTGAATTCCAAACACTTTAATAAGAATCTTCTTGGCATTTGAGCTTAAGTACTCTCTAGAGTTGAAGTTCTTTTCTGGATTATCAATCTTCTATGCAGATATGGCGAACATGCGTGATTTTATTCAAATCTTCATTTTGTTTATCTTTCAGGCTTGATGATAACACTGGCATTTTTGTTAGTTTTACTTCTCTGAGGGTTTTAATGCATCGCAGTGCATTTGGAAGCATCTTTAAATTTTTGCAGGATCTAATCTCCAAGTTTTTCAGATTAGACAATGCTCGTTCCTCCATATTCCATTCCTCTAATAGCTCTAGCTCCCAGAGCTTGAGGACTTCGCAAGCATGTTCTTTCTAAAAACGATCTGAAAACAATCTCAACAATCTAACTAGAAGCAGACAAGGTGAGTTCAGTGAGGCTTGGGGAAACTTAGATATAAGATCTTGATTCTTTAGCTTTCCGACCAAATATATATCAGAAAGCTCCACATTGCCTGACAAAGACTGCAAATGTAGATCCCATGGCTGACCTGATTCATCAAATGACTTCAACCTTAGATATTGATGGTGTTTTAGATTGAGAACCCAATTCGCCACATTACTCAGTTGTGCGGACAGCGCCAATTTTTGAGATGGGGCTGATATTTTGCATTTCAATGCCAAGTTTCTGATGTTTAACAAACTGTCTAGGCCATCTTTTACTGGACTATTCTCATCAATGAATACACCCCAAAATGTTTGAAGGTCCATGAGAGAGTTGTGTTCTTGTGGAGGGAAAAATGTGCTGCAGAAACTCTCATCTAAGAATAAATGTCTTAGTTTTGGCATCTTCCAGATAGTAACGGGGAGAGTATTATGCAAGTGCGCTTCCAATCAAGCGTTTGAAGGTTCAGCAATTTGTCTTGTATTTTGTATTTTGTATTCTCATCAAGGTTTGTCCTGCCATGTATGGGTTAGTTGTTCTGGGGAAGGAAAGTATGTTGCAGAAGAGAGAAGTGAAGGGAAGAGGAGTAAAGTTTGGAGATTTTTTTTTTTTTTTCTCTTCATTTCGGAGGAGCGGTCAAGTAAGGTGACATGTGTAGAGACAGTAATTATTAGGACCTTTTAGTCTCTGAGGAGATATTTGGGCATGGTGATCAAACATTGGCTTTGTTGACTGGAAGTCTTTCGTTTTCTTCTACACTGGTAATTTCTAAGTTATTGGCTTTTCAGTATTTTTTTTTTTCTTTTTACAACACTCTTCTGTAAACTAAAATTAGAGTAACAAAAAAAAAAAAAAAAATTCCTATTATTATGTCAAATAATTGTCATTTGCTGGGAATTCATATTCAACTTTCATAATATTATTTATTAATTTGGTTTATTCCATTACACAATTAAAATTATATAAATTTTAAAAAAAATAACAACATGCTTGAGACAGTACAAGCATAAAGAGAAAATAATTTGGATAAATATTAATATACACTAGAAATACAACAAATATACAGAAAATTCAAGCTTGCAAAAGACATCTCTGATATCTTATTTGTTATATTAAATCAAAAAACTGACATTAATCATGCATAATATGTGCTAGAAACAAACAGAGATACATATCTGACCTTTAATACTTGAACTTCTGTTCTGCATTATCATCTTCCAGCAGGAGGCCACCTGCGCAATTTATTCAATCTTCATTGTTTAATCTCAAGGGCTTGAATGATAACACTGGCATTTGTAGTTTTTAACTTGTCTTAGGGTTTAATGCATCGCAAGTGCCATTTGTGAAATCTTTAAATTTTTGCAGGATCAATCTCCAAGTTTTAGATATGCAATGCTCCCTTCCTCATATATTCCATTCTAACAGCTCTAGCTCCAGACTGAGGATTCAAGCTTGGAATCCTCATCTTTGCAAAGCATTTCTTCTAAAAATGATCTGGAAAACATCTCACAATCCAAGCTTGGATCTGTCAGTGTCTCATTGGAATCGTCCGATACTCCAGAAGCAGACAGGTAAGTCAGTGAAGGCTTTGGGAAACTAGATATAAAATCTTTGATTCTTTAGCTTTCGAACCAAATATAATCAAAGCTCACATTGCTGATAAAGACTGCGACAAAGACTGCAAATGTAGATCCCATGGCTGACCTGATTCATCAAATGACTTCAACCTCAGAGATTGAAGGTGTTTTAGATTCAGAACCCAATCTGCTATATTAAACAGCTGGAAGGACATGGCTGCTTTTTGAGATGGGTCTGATATTTTGCATTTCAGCGCCAATTTTCTGATGCTTAACAAACTGTCTAGGCCATCTTTTACTGGACTATTCTCATCAATGAATACACCCCAAAATGTTTGAAGTTCCAGTAAAGAGCTGTGTTCTTGTTGGGGGGTAAATGTGCTGCAGAAACTCTCATCTAAGAAAAAATGCCTTAGTTTTTGCATCTTCCAGATAGTAATGGGGAGAGTATTGATGCAAGTGCGCTTCAAATCAAGCGTTTGAAGGTTCAGCAATTTGTCAATGAACATGGGAAGCATTTCTAGGTAAGTTGATCTCAATTCTAGGTATCTCAAGTGAAAGAGCTGACCTACTGCCTTGGGCAATTTTGGCTTGTAAACTTTCTCAAGATCCAGCACCCATAGGAAATGGAAGCAATTGCTAGAGATGCATCGATCAAGAAAGTTTCCTATGTCATGTCCTGCTCTACTTTCTTCTCGAGTATCAAATGATATAAAAGTGACAGTATCTCTATAACAAGAGTTAAAGGAAGTGGTGTTCTTTCCATGAATGTGCTCAAAGATGGGATCTTTCTGATCAAGATGGTCAGCAACCCGACGTATCGCACAATCGTTTTCATTGTGACCTCGGAGAAAATTAGCCAGTGTATCGCAGGGCTTCTGTAGGAAAAACATCTTCACCTCCCATTCGGGTTTCCTCTCTGTCACTTGACTATTATAACTGATTCAACTCTCTCAAACAACGCTCTGCAGCATCTTCAGGGGAATTGTCATATTCTTTTGGCGCCCAAACCCTCACACACAAGCTATCAATCTCTGCAGGAACCTTATAACCGCAAGGATAATCCAAATAAAAGAGACATCTGCCTTAAATAAAAGGCCAAATATTTGTTGATCTCTTCCAAACTGTGACCAAGTCCATCTTGATTTAGTTTGGTCAATGGTGCCGTTGACATTCATCTAGAGTTGCTTCTCTATTGACAGTAAATCTGCCTAATTCAACAATCACCTTAGGCAACCCCACATTTCTAAAATATTTTTTTTTCAGATTTTGCTCCAACTATGGAGGATCTTTACTTCAAAGATGTGTGAACAATGCCCAGCTCTCATCAAATTGCTTCGAGATGCAGTCTTGTAAGCAGAAGACTGGTGGAGCTTCTGATAAACTATCAACAAGGAAAATTATTCTTGTGCCATTAGACATGTCTCTGAATGCTGTTCCCATTACTCGCCAAAATTCACTTGCGTTCGAGCCATCAACAACGATGAGACACTTCTTATCCAATAATAAATGATTAACCATCTCCTTCAGCCTGTCTGTGTAGTTTTCATTTCCGACAGGTTTTGGACATTCTTTATTATGAAGGCTCAAAATCTCTTCCATGATCTCATAATAACTTGATCCAGCAACCCAGTTCCGGTGAGGGAAATTGTCTAAAATAATCTGGCTTTCATATATGAACTTCACAAGCCTTGTCTTGCCAATGCCTTTAACACCCACACAGCGAGGATCATCTTTGAGCAGTTGTTTTATAACTGCATCAACATCCTCTTCAAAGCTAACCATATCAATATCAAGTTGCTCAGGAGTAGCAGGAGGAGTTATGCTTGGATATCCGTCCCAGAACCATGTTGTTTGATCAATGGCTTCATGTCTTCGTTCTGAAATATCAGAGACTATAACTTGGATTCGAGCCATCTGTTGGGCAATATTACGTTGAGAAATGAAATTACGGGGAGACCAAAATAAGCTTCTGGGATTACGTTTCTCATTTTTAGTCAAGAAGAGCCCAACAACATTCTCAGTGGAACGACAAACATCGCAAAGTTCTTCCGTCCATGCCATTCCCCTTTCACTCAGTGTTTCTCGTGATTCCAGATCTTTTAGAAAGACCATCAAGGACTTGAATTCATCTCTTAACCACCTGGCTTGCTTTCTAACTGCAGGCCTGAGCTGTCTCTTGGTAGCTAAGGCTTCAAACTTAGAAATTACAGCGAAAACAATCGTCGGTCCATTAACAAATCATATGGCTAACGGTATCACCAGAAACCAGAAAGGAAAAGAAGCAATATTCTGGAAATATTAACTTTGATCATCCAATTTTTGTAGAATCTAATAAGAATCTGTCAATCGAATGATGGCCCAAAACAAAAGAAGTTTGGAAGATAACAAGGCTCAAAAATGGCAGCGAATAATACTTTCTGCTCCTCCTTTGGGCTGATTCTGAAATATCAACATCAATGAAAATACTCAATGTCCAACATAATCTCGATAATCATCTGGACGGCACTTTCAGCCGACCAATCAGGCTTCGATCCATTGGAATTGATCTTCAAATCCAAGCAATGAATCAGACTCTTGAACAAGAAGATTCAAAATTTTTCCTAAAACAGACAAAACGGTTTGTCTTGCCATGTCTGGGTTAGTTGTTCTGGGAAAGGAAAGGATGTTGCAGAAGAGAGAAGTGAAGGGACGAGCCGAACAGGAGTAAAGTATGGATTTTTTTTCTTTATTTCGAAGGAGCGGTCAAGTAAGGAATTGGGTTAGGGACAGTAGTTGCTATAAGTGTTCTAGCTGTTCGAAATTATATGACTACATCCGTCTGATCCATCCGTTCATATTAGCAATCAGTTGAGAAATAATTTATGTTTAATAACATTTTGATAATGGTTGTTTTTGAAATGTAAAATGACAGTTGATTGTATAATGATTTGTATAATTATTTTTTATTTTATAGTATGACATATAAGGTAAATTAATTCATTTTAGAGTCAGTATAGTATTTTTTTCAGTTAATTTATTACAAAATAAAGAATATTTTATTAAAATTTTTTAAAATGAAAGATAATTTTTAAATAATATTAAAAAATTTATTAGTAATTATTTTATAAGATTAATGAAAACTAAACATAATTTAAATATAAATCACTTACTAGCCGATAAGAAAAAAACTTCAAAATATAATTTATAAGATCAGAAACTTTTATTATTAATCAATTATAGATTAAAATGCTTACAATTTTAGTGTTGAATAGAAATGAATTAGATATAAATAAAATTAATGAGTTCACCGACCAACAGCAAAGCAAAAAGAAAGCACGTGTTGTTAACAGTGGTTCTTCTTGACTAGGCTCCACCAATTTGTTCATTGAATATAGTAAAAGCCAAAAGAGTAAATGAGACGTGGAAAGAAATTAGAAGTCAATGGACCGTTCAATAAAATAGAACGCATGCTCAGAAAGCATCCATAATTAGGATGGCCACCGGTTCGGTTCTAATCGGATCCGAATTGGAACCGAACCGTACTGTAGATGAACTAAAATCAGATCAAAACCGGCGGTTCATAATTTTAAATCGCAACCGGCGGTTCAAGGGCCGGTTAAGGTTCATGTGAATGTTAAAATATGAACCGGAATCGGCCCCGAACCGGCGGATAACCGGCGGTTCCGGTCCGGTTCGAACCGGATGCACAAAAAAATTGTAGCTTAAAATTTTTATAAAAAAATTTATATCACTTGATTTGATTGTAGTTATTGATTTATGTGAAGAGAAGTAAAATGGTATATAGAGTTATAAAAGTGATGAAAAAAATAACATTTTTTTGACTAATTATATAAAAAATGTACATGATAGTAATTTATATAGTAAAAAAAATACTTTCAAGTGTACAAAAAAAAGAGGGGGTGTACGATAGTTTTTGATATATAGTGTTTTTTATTTATTTTTTGGTAAATATTTTATTCATTTTAATAATTTATTATTTATTTACTGTATTTACGAAATATCCAAAAAATAAGGCGTATTTTCATTATAAGGACACTTTGGGAAACTAATATAATGAGAAACATTAATATAATAATGCGATGAAGTTAATGAATTTTTATTCCAAACCAATTATATCCTACCTCTTTCTTATATCTCAATCAAAATTCCTCTCATTCCATAACTTCATTATTTTCTATTGCTTATTTTCCTTAATATGGAATTAATCTATTGTTATTTTTTATTTCTTACATCCAATTCAAAATTCTTTTCTCTAATCCAATTTTTTCCATCATAAATTTACTTCAATTTGAATTTTTAAATAATTTTCTTAGTATGTGAAAAAATAATTTTTCAACTCATTCCCATTAATTATATTCCATTATAATTTTATATTAGTACAAAATAAATTAGCAAATTAAATTTAATGTAAAATAATTCCAGTTAAGTTAATAGAAGTTTTTCTTTTAAAATTTTCTAGATAATTTATTTAGTTAATAAAATTAACATTTTAAAATTATATTTTAATTCATGTATTATTTTTTTAAAAATTTGCGTAATACCGGAACCGAATCGGAACCGTAATTTGAACCGTCGGTTCGTCGGAACCGTGCTGAACCGTGTCGGAACCGGAGGTTCAAGGGTCGATTTCGGTTCAAAATTTTAAACATTTCGAACCGGCGATTCAGTGAACCGGAACCGGCGGTTCACTGAACCGGCCATGCCTATCCATAATAAAAGTTGTTTATTTTTTTTTTAATTATTTTCTAAAATTTGAAATATCCATATAATAATTGAATATGTTCCCTAATGCCTATTTATGTGATTAATTAATAATAACATTGTCGATAACTCAATAAAGTAAATAAAGTAAATAAAAGAGTTCTTCTTTTTACTTTTTTTCAAATTATTAGATTATTAGGCTTTTAAAAATTGATAAAATTGATTTTAAATTTGTCCCAATTAGAATATTCATCTATTTTGAGTCTCTCATGCATTCGGACGATATATTCAAAACTGTGCAAGCAAACCATACTTTTTAAGTATTTTTTATAGCGTTATCAAATTCAAAATGCTATAAACACCTATTTTTTTTTTTCATATTAGCGCCTTGAATTTTAAACGTTTAGATTTTACTTTTATTAAAACACATTACTTAAAAAGAAGCTATAGTTATGCATCACTAACTAGCAAAACAATTAATTTCGCCAAACAGACACCCAAAAAGAAATGATTCTACTTATAAACTCATCTAATTGACTTAATAATAAAGAATTTCCTTTATTTTTTTGAGATTTATTAAGAACTCAATTATTAAGAAACTCAATAAAATCATCCCTAAATAGTACAAAATCCAACCATAAAGACCCATACAAAATAGGTCAATGAATTGCTTTTATCATATATGAGATATGAGATGGGCATGTGATGAAAGTCTGGCTTTATTCACTTTGAAGTCTTCTTTTTCTTTTATACTAAATTTCTAAGAAGTCACTTGCAATCTTCTGTGTAATTGGTTTATCAATAAAAAAAGCAGAGCTCTCAAGTTCGAGATCTAAATATGGAGTTTTTTTAAACACATGGAGGGAAAGCTCTTGAGTTCGGCCCTGTTATCGATTTTTTTTAAATATCCGAGAGGGAGCGCTTTATCTCCTTTTGTACGCCTATCTAGCGCAAATCCAAATTAGTGAGACGAATAGACTTCAAACACCAAATAGTAAAAAAAAAAAAAAAAAAAGAAGGCAAATAAAAAAAAAAAAAAAAAAAAAAGGCAAATAAAAGTGCATAGACAAGCTTAAAAAACAATATATTTAGAGACTCCATCAAAGTCTTTCTAACAATTGGAATCCACTATGTTGTATATTAATAAAGCAATTCTTTTCTTTTTTTGGGAATAAAGTAATTCTTAAAGCGATTTGGAGGTGAATTTAGGGGAATAAAAAAGGTGGTATTGCTATTTAAATGCTGTTTACAAAATTGGTATTTTAAATGGTTTTGCAAAAAATAATTAAGGATCACTTTCAAAATATTTCAAAATTTTTAATTTAAAGAATTAGCTCAATTAATAGATGGATTTACTTTCCATCTTATTAATCTGAGTTCAACTTTTGGAATTAAAAACAAAATGAATATTTTTTTTTTTATTTAGGATTCTCTTACTCTCGGTATGGATAAATTTGCTCGCCCTTGCCCTTTGTTTGTACACAATGGTGTAGAAAAGGAAAAGAAAGTGAAAATTCAATATTTTCAAAAATTTTACACAAATTCTATATCAGAATATTTTTTGATCCCTCACCTTCCAAGGCAAAAGGGCTAACCCTGCAGAGTTTAAGTTATTGAACTCATGACTTAAGTTATAGTGATCAACCCTGCAAGTGTTTTTTGCCCTGACCTATCCGTTTGGGTTAAATACAGAACATGTCTGAAGTTAATAAAAAAGACAAAAAAAGTGTTTCATATAGAAGACTTGAATTCCAAACAATTTAATAAGAATCTTCTTGGCATTTGAGCTTAAGTACTATCTATAGTTGAAGTTCTTTTCTGCATTATCAATCTTCTATACAGATGCGGCGCACATGCGCAATTTTATCCAAATTCTCATTTTGTTTATCTTTCAGAGTTGATGATAACATTGGCACTCACTTTTATTAGTTTACTTCTCGGAGGGATGTTCAATTGGCATAGGCAGCGCATCAGGAAAGCATCTTTCAAATTTATTGCAGCGTCTAATCTCCAGGTGTTTTTTCAGATAGGCATTGCTCCTTTCTCCATATTCCATTCCTTCCAATAGCTCCAGTCCCACAGCTTGAGGACTTCAGCTTTGGAAAATCCTCCATTCTTTTGCAAGCAATTTTCTTCCTGAACAATGATTCTGGAAACAATCTCCACAATTCCTAGGTTGGGAAGCTGTCATGACTTGCATTGATCGTCGTCAGTCCAAAGCAGACAAGGTGAGTTTTTCTAGTGAGGCTTTGGGGGGAAACTTAGACTATAAGATCTTGTATCTTTAGACTTTCCGGACAATTATTACATCAGAAAGATCAGAAAGCTCCACATTGCCTGACAAAGAAGTCAAAGGAAGATCCCATGGCTGACCTGATTCATCAAATGACTTCAACCTCAGAGATTGAAGGTGTTTTAGATTCACAACCCAATCTGCTATATTAAACAGTTGCAAGGACATGACTGCTTTTTGAGATGGGACTGATATTTTGCATTTCAGAGCCAATTTTCTGATGCTTAACAAACTGTCTAGGCCATCTTTTACTGGACTATTCTCATCAATGAATACACCCCAAAATGTTTGAAGGTCCATTAGAGAGTTGGGTTCTTGTGGAGGGAAAAATGTGCTGCAGAAACTCTCATCTAAGAATAAATGCCTTAGTTTTTGCTGCATCTATCCAGATATAGTTGTTGGGGAGGAGTATTGATGGCAAGGTGCGCTTTCAAAATTCAAGCGTTTTGAAGATTCAGCATTTATCATGAACATGGGAAGCATTTTCTAGGTAAGGTAGATCTTCAATCCTAGTATCTCAAGTGGAAAGAAGCTGACCTACGCCTTGTGGCATTTTGGCATTGTAAACATTTTTCCAAGATTCCAGCACCCATAGGAAATGGAAGCAAATTGGCTAGAGAATGCCATCGATCAAGAAAAGTTCCCTATATCTTGTCCTGCTCTACTTTCCTTCTCGAGTATCAAATGATATAAAAAGTGACAGTATTCATATAACAAGAGTTAAGGGTAAGCGGTATTATTTACATTGAATGTGCTCAAAGATGGATTCTTTCTGATCAAGATGGTCAGCAACCCGACGTAATCGCACAAGCGTTTCATTTTGTGACTCGGAGAAAATTAGGCTTCCTTGGGCTTTTGAACGTTGTACTCCAGGGCTTCTTGGTGGGAACTGTGTTAACCTCCCTGGGTTTCCTCTCTGTCACGTGACCATATTTATAACTGATTTAAACTCTTCAAACGCCTCTGCAGCATCTTCAGGGGGAATTGTCATGGCATTCTTTTTGGCGCCCAAACCTCAGCAAACCCACATGCCCCATCAATCTTCTTGCGGAACCTTATACTCACAGGGAATAATCCCAAAATTAAAAGAGGGGACATCGCCTCAAAATACAAAGCCAATTTATTCTTCTTGCAGGAACCTTATAACCCACAGGAAATAATCCAAAATAAAAGAGACATCGCCTCAAATACAAAGCCAAATATTTGTTGATCTCTTCCAAGACTGTTGACCAAGGTTCTTCATCTTGATTTAGTTGATCAAGTGCCGTTGACCATTCCTCTAGAGTTGCTTCTCTATGTGACAGTAATTCTGCTAATTTCACAATCACCTTAGGCAAACCCCCACATTTTCTTAAAATATGCATTTTCTTAAAATATGTTTTTTCAGATTTTGCTCTAGCTCTGGAGGGATCTTTATCTTCAAAGCATGTGTGAACAATGCCCAGCTCTCATCATTGCTTCGCAGATGCAGTCTGTAAGCAGAGTTGGTCTCGGTGACTGGCGGAGCTTCGGATAAGCTATCAACAAGGAAAATTATTCTTGTGCCATTAGATATGTCTCTGAATGCCGTTCCCATTTCTCGCCAAAATTCACTTGCGTTCGAGCCATCAACTACGATGAGACACTTCTTATCCAATAATAAATTATTAACCATCTCCCTCAGCCTATTTGAGTAGCTTTCATTTCTGACACGTTTTGGACATTCTTTATTATGAAGGCTCAAAATCTCTTCCATGATAGCATAATCACTTGATCTAGCAACCCAGTTCCGGTGAGGGAAATTATCTAAAATAACCTGGCTGCCACATCAACTTTGCAAGGTTTGTCTTCCCAGTGCCTTTAACACCCACAATTGAAATGGTGAGGCAGCGAGGATCATCTTTGAGCAGTTGTTTTATAACTGCATCAACATCCTCTTCAAAGCTAAAAGCTCCCCTATCAATATCAAGTTGCTCAGAAGTGCAGTAGGAAGGAGTTATGGCTTTGGGTAGTCGTCCCTGTGCCATGTTCGTGATGAAATGGCTTCTTTTTTCTCTTTGAAATATCAGAGCTTTAACTTGGATTTCGAGCATCTGTTGGGCACATTGCGTTGGAGAAATGATTACGGAGACCAAAATAAGCTTTTGGGATTACGTTTTTCTATTTTTTAGTTGGGATTACGTTTCTCATTTTTAGTCAAGAAGAGCCCAACAACATTCTCAGTGGAGCGACAAACATCGCAAAGTTCTTCCGTCCATGCCATTCCCCTTTCACTTAGTGTTTCTCGTGATTCAAGATCTTTTAGAAAGACCTTCAAGGACTTGAATTCATCTCTTAACCATCTGGCTTGCTTTCTAACTGCAGGCCAGAGCTTTATCTTAGTAGCTAAGACTTCAAACTTGGAAATTACAGGCGAAACAATTGTCGTGCCTATTTCCAAATCATATGGGCTAAAATTATTATGCCAAAAACCAGATAGCAAAACCACGCTGAATATTCTGGAAATATTAACTTTGATCGCTTCCAATTTTTTGTAGAATCTATACGAATCTGTCAAGTCGATGAGTGCCAAAACATAAAAGAACTGTGTTGGAAGATCAACAAGGCTCAAAATACAGTGAATGATAGCTTCTCTACTCCTCCTTTGGGCTGATCTGATTATCAACTCATCAATCAAATCTTCAATGTCATACATAATCTCGATTAATACATATGGGGACCGCACGTTCCGCGACAAATCAGCATATTTTCGCAACTGGGCTGCTTCGATCCATTGGAATTGATCTTCAAATCCAAGCAATGAATCAGACTCTTGAACAAGAAGATTCAAAATTTTTCCTAAAACAGACAAAACGGTTTGTCTTGCCATGTCTCGGTTAGTTGTTCTGGGAAAGGAAAGCATTTTGCAGAAGAGAGAAGTGAAGGGACGAGCCGAAGAGGAGTAAAGTATGGAGTTTTTTTCTTTATTTCGAAGGAGCGGTCAAGTAAGGTGCTGGGTTAGGGACAGTACTTGTTAGGAGCTTTTTGTAAGGTGCTGGGTTAGGGACAGTACTTGTTAGGAGCTTTTTAGTCTGTAAAGAGAAATTTTATGAATTGCTTTTTATTATACAAAGTTGGGCATGGTGATGAAACTTTGTCTTCGTTGAATTGAAGTGTTCGTTTTCTTCTACACTGGTAATTTCTAAGTTATTGGATAATTAGCATCCCACATAGCCTTCTTTCACCTTCTGCATCTTAAATACGTGATAGGGATGATTAAACAGTTTCTTCTTTCACTGGCATTGCTTGCATAAAAAAGAGAAGGGATAAGAGATATATTGTTTTAGGTGAAGTGTTCTAGCTGTGCGAAATTATATTACTACGTCCGTCTGATCCATCCGTTTACTAGCGATCAGTTGATAAATAATTTGTATTTAATAAAATTTTGATGATGTTTGTTTTTGAAATGTAAAATGACAGTTGATTGTATAATTATTTTTATTTTTATATAGTATGACATATAATGTGTATACATTTATATTTCATTTTAGAGTCAATATATTATTTTTTAAGTTTAATTTATTACATAAATAAAAATATTTATTAAATTATTTAAAATAAATATGTTGTTAATAATGGTTCTTTTTGACTAGGCTCCGACATTACCGTACAAGAAAATTCGACTTGCGTTCACATCACCAATTTGATGCTACCTCAATAGCTATTTCTTTTTTTAAAAAAATTGCGAGCTTAATTTAATTAATTTAATATAAGATATATTTTATCTTCAATTTTTTAATCAATTTGTTTTTTTTAATCTTATAATTTGTTGTATATTTCTTAGAAAGTCAATTTTCTAATTTTGTTTAATTAGTAAAATTGACAAAAATTACAAATGAAAGCTTAGCTTTTTAATGTTCATTGAATATAGTAAAAGCCCAAAAGAGTAAATGAGATGTGGAAAGAAATAAAAAGCTGATGGACCGTTCAATAAAATAGAACACATGCTCAAAAAGCACTCATAATAAAAGTTGCTTATTATTATTATTTTTAATTATTTTCTAAAAGTTGAAATATTCATATAATAATTGAATATGTTCCCTAATCCCTATTATGTGATTAATTAATAATAACATTGTGGATAACCCAATAAAGTAAATAAAGATTTCTTCTTTTTACTTTTTCAAATTATTAGATTTTAGGCTTTAAAAAAGTTGAATAAATAATTTTAAATTGTCAATTAGAATATTTCATTATTGAGTCACTCATGTATTGGACGATATATCAAATTTTGTACGGCAATAACTGTTTAAGTAATTTTTAGTATTATCAATTAAAATGCTAAATGCTATTTTTTTATATAGTGTTTGAATTTGGAAAGTTTAGATTTTAACGTTTGATGAACAACTACTAAAACAACTAATAGTTACACGTTACTAACTACCAAAATAATTAATTTCACCAAATAGACCCAAAAAAGAATCCTACTTATAAAACTCATCTAATTGACTAATAATAAGAAAGAATACTTATAAAACTCAATAAAATCATCTCTAAATATTACAAAATCCAACCATAAAGACCCATACAATATAGGTCAATGAATTACATTTATTATATATGAGATATGAGATGAGCATATGATGAAAGTTTGGCTTTATTTACTTTGAAGTCTTCTCACTTGCAATCTTCTCTATAAGCAGAGGACTGAGTTCAAATTCTAAACATAGAGTCTCTTTAAATATTTAAGAAAGAGCGTTTTATCTCTTTTTATAGTTCTATCTGGCCAAATCTAAATTAGTCAAGCCAGTAGGCTTCGAACACTGGATAGTTAAAAACTAAAAAAAAAAAAAAAAAAAAAAAAAAAAAAAAAAAAAAAAAAAAACCAAATAAAGGTGCATAGACAAGGTTAAAAAACTATGTATGTAGAGACTCCATCAAAGTCTTTCTAACAATTGGAATCCACTATGTTGTATATTAATAAAGCAATTCTTTTCTTTTTTTTGGGAATAAAGTAATTTTTAAAGCGACTTGGAAGTGAATTTAGGGCAATAAAAAAGGTGGTATTGCTATTTATATGCTATTTACAAAATTGTCATTTTAAATGTTTTTGCAAAAAATAATTAAGGATAACTATCAAAATATTTCAAAATTTTTAATTTAAAGAATTAGCTCAATTAATAGATGGATTTACTTTACACCTTATTAATCTGGATTCAACTTTTGGAACCAAAAACTAAATGAATATTTTTTTCTTATTTAGGATTCTCTTAATCTGGGTATGGATAAATTTGCACTCCCTTGCCCTTTGTTCGATCCATGCCATTCTCTTTTCACTAATTGTTTCTTGTGATTCAAGATCTTTTAGAAAGACCTTCAAAGACTTGAATTCATCTCTTAACAACCTGGCTTGCGTTCTAACTGGAGGCTTAAGCTGTCTCTTAGCAACTAAGGCTTCAAACTTAGAAATTACAGGCGAAACAATTGTAGTTCCTATTTCCAAATTATATGGGCTAAAGGTATTATGCCAATAACCAGATTGGAAAAACATGCTGAATATTCTGGAAATATTAACTTTGATCAGTTCCAATTTCTTGTAGAATCATTGCCAATAACCAGATTGGGAAAAACATGCTGAATATTCATGGAAAATATTAACTTTTCAGTTCAATTATTCTTGTAAGGAAATCTATAAAGAATCTGTCAAGTCCGATGCAGGGCCAAACATAAACGAATTGTTCTTTGGCAGAATCAACAAGGCTCAAATACAGCGGAATGAATAGCTTCTCTACTTTCTCCTTTGGGGCTGATCTGATTATCAACTCATAAATCAATCCTTCAATGTCATAACGATATCTCGATTTTACAGATGAGGGACAAACACATTCTTCCGACAATCAGCATTATTTGTGCAAAACTGGCCTTCGATCCATTTGAATGATCTTCAAATTCAAGCAATTGAATTCAGATTCTTGAATTAGAAGGATTCAAAATTTTTTCCTAAACAGGGACAAAACACCGCGTTTTCTTTGCCCCTTGCATGGTTAGTTGTTCTGGGGAAGGAAAGCATGTTGCAGAGAGAGAAGTTGAAGGGAAGAGCGAGTAAAGTTTGGAGCTTTTTTTTTTTTTTCCCTGTATTTTCGGAAGGCAGCCGGGTCAAGTAAGGTGAATATGTATAGAGACCAGTACTTATGGGCTTTAGTCTTCTTGAGGAGTATTTGGGCATGGTGATCAAACTTTTGGCTTTGTTGACTAGAAGTCTTTCGTTTTCTTCTACACTTGGTAATTTCTAAAGTTATTGGCTTTCAGTATTCTTTTTTCTTTTTACAACACTCTTCTTGTAAACTAAAATTAGGAGTAACCAAAAAAAAAAAGAAAAAAAAAAAAAAAAAAAAAAAAAAAAAAAAAAAAACCAAAGGTTATAATTTATTATGTCAAATAATTTCTCATCTTGCCTGGCAAATTTCAACTTTCAATAAATAATTATTTATTATTTGGTTTATTCATTTAAAAACCTAAAATTATTAGAAATTTTAAAAAAATAACACGCACGTGCTTGAGACATTACCAAGCATAAAGAGGAGAATAATTATGGATAAATATTCAATATTACACTAGAAATTACAACGATAACAGAAGAATTACAAGCTGCAAAGACATCTCTGATATGCCTTACTTATTATTAGACGATGCATATATTTGCTATAAGCAAACAGAGGAATACATATGCTGATACCCTTTATCCCCTTTATAATTGAACTTCTGTTGTGCATTATCAATCTTCTATACAGATGAGGCGCACATGCGCAATTTTATTCAAATCTTCATTTTGTTTATCTTTCAGGCTTGATGATAACATTGGCAGTTTTGTTAGTTTTACTTCTCGAAGGGTGTCGATGGATCGCAGTGCATCAGGAAGCATCTTCAAATTTATGCAGTGTCTAATCTCCAGGTGTTTCAGACTAGGCATTGCTCCTTTTTCCATATTCCATTCCTCTAATAGCTCCAGCTCCCACAGCTTGAGGACTTCAAGCTTTGGAAATCCTCCATCTTTGCAAAGCATTTTCTTTCCTGCAAAGAATTTTCTTTCCTGAAAATGATTTCGAAAACAATCTCACAATTCTGAGGTTGGGAAGCTTCTCTAATGCCTGCATTGGGTCCTCGATTAGTCCAGATGCAGACAAGGTGACCTCAGTGAGGCTTTGCGGAAAATTAGATATAAGATCTTGATTCTTAAGCTTTCCAACCAAATATATATCAGAAAGCTCCACATTGCCTGATAAAGACTGCAAATGTACATCCCAAGGCTGACCTGATTCATCAAATGACTTCAACCTCAGATATTGAAGGTGTTTTAGATTCAGAACCCAATCTGCTATATTAAACAGTTGCAAGGACATGGCTGCTTTTTGAGATGGGTCTGATATTTTGCATTTCAGTGCCAACTTTCTGATGCTTAACCAACTGTCTAGGCCATTTTTTACTGGACTATTCTCATTTATGAATGCACCCCAAAATGTTTGAAGTTCCACTAAAGAGCTGTGTTCTTGTTGCAGGATAAATGTGCTGCAGAAACTCTCATCTAAGAAAACTTCTCATCTAAGAATTAAATGCCTTTAGTTTTTGGCATTCTTCAGGATAAGGTGATGGGGAGGAGTAATGATGCAGTGCGCTTCAAATCAAGTGTTTGAAGGTTCACCCTTGTCAGTGAAATGGGAAGCATTTCCTAGGTAAGTTGATCTCAAACCCTTAGGTATCTCAATGATATAGCTGACCTACTGCCTTGGCAATATTGGCTTGTAAACATTTTCCAAGAAATCACAGCACCCATAGAAACGGAAGCAATTGCTGGAGATGCATCGATCAAAGAAAAGCTTCCCTATTATCTTGTCCTGCTCTAATTTCCTTCTCGAGTATCAAATGATAAAAGGTGATGTATCTTCTGTAACAAGAGTCAGGGAAGTGGTGCTATTACCCATGGAATGTGCTCGAACACGATCCAGGCATCATTCTGATCAAGATGATCAGCAATGACGGCGCCATGGGAACTGGTGTTTCAATCATTGGAGCACGCGACAAAAATTAGGCTTCCTTAAAGCTTTTGCATACCCAGTGTACTCGCAGGGCCTCTGCGTAGGCAACACGTCTTCACCTCCCATTGGGTTTCCTCTCTGTCGCTTTGAACCGTATTATAACTGATCAACTCTCTTCAACACACGCACCTCTTGCAACATCTTCAGGGGAGTTGTCATTCATATCTGTTGACCGCCCCAGCACCCTCAGCAACCCACAAAAGCAATCAATTCTTCTTGCAGGGAACCTTATAACCCACAGGGAAATAATCCAAAATAAAAGAGACACTCGCCTCAAAATACAATGGCAAAGATAGAATTGTTGATCTCTTCCAAGGCGCTGACCAAGCGTTCTTCATCTTTATTTAGTTGGTCAAAGCAACCCTTGGACCCATTGACCATTCCTCTAGAGTTGCATCTCTCTGTGATAGCAGTTCTGCTAATTTCACAATCACCTTAGGCAACCCCCCACATTTTCTTAAAATATGTTTTTTCAGATTTAGCTCTAGCTCTGGAGGGATCTTTATCTTCAAAGCATGTCTGAACAATTCCCAGCTCTCAACATTGGTTCGCAGATGCAGTCTGTAAGCAGAGTTGGTCTCGGTGACTGGTGGAGCTTTTGATAACCTATCAACAAGGAAAATTATTCTTGTGCCATTAGATATGTCTCTGAATGCTGTTCCCATTTCTCGCCAAAATTAAATACTTGCGTTCGAGCCATCAAACAAACGATGACGACACTTCTTATTCCAATAAATTAAATTATTAAGCCATCTTCCCTCAGCGCTATTTCTTAGTTTTTTCTATGACACGATAAAACTATAATATTAAATTTGGACGTCTTATATGAAGGCTTCAAAATTCTCTTCCATGATAGCATGATCATTTTGGTCTAGCAACCCAGTTCCGGTGAGCGAACCCAGTTCCGGTGAGGGAAATTATCTAAAATAACCTGGCTGCCACAGATCAACTTTGCAAGGTTTGTCTTGCCAATGCCTTTGACACCCACAATTGAAATGGTGAGGCAGCGAGGATCATCTTTGAGCAGTTGTTTTATAACTGCATCAACATCCTCTTCAAAGCTGACCATATGAATATCAAGTTGCTCAAGAGTAGCAGTAGGAGGAGTTATGCTTGGATATCCGTGCCTGTGCCATGTTCTTTGATGAATGGCTTCATATCTTCGTTTCATATCTTCGTTCTGAAATATCAGAGACTTTAACTTGGATTCGAGCCATCTGTTGGACAAGATTATGTTGGGAAATGAATTTATGGGGGGACCAGACTAAGCTTTTGGGATTATCTTTCTCATTTTTAGTCAAGAAGAGCCCAACAACATTCTCGGTGGAGCGACAAACATCGCAAAGTTCTTCCGTCCATGCCATTACCCTTTCGCTCAGTGTTTCTCGTGATTCAAGATCTTTTAGAAAGACCTTCAAGGACTTGAATTCATCTCTTAACCACCTGGCTTGCTTTCTAACTGCAGGCCTGAGCTGTCTCTTAGTAGCTAAGGCTTCAAACTTAGAAATTACAAATTACAGGCGAAACAATTGTCGTGCCTATTTCCAAATCATATGGGCTAAAGGTATTATGCCAAGAACCAGATGCCAAAATCACGCTGAATATTCTGGAAATATTAACTTTGATCGCTTCCAATTTTTTGTAGAATCTATAGGAATCTGTCAAGTCGATGAGTGCCAAAACATAAAAGAACTGTCTTGGAAGATCAACAAGGCTCAAAATACGGTGAATGATAGCTTCTCTACTCCTCCTTTGGGCTGATCTGATTATCAACTCATCAATCAAATCTTCAATGTCATACATAATCTCGATTAATACATATGGGGACAACACGTTCTGCGACAAATCAGCATATGTTCGCAACTGGGCTTCGATCCATTGGAATTGATCTTCAAATCCAAGCAATGAATCAGACTCTTGAACAAGAAGATGCAATGAATCAGACTCTTGAACAAGAAGATGCAAAATTTTTCCTAAAACAGACAAAACGGTTTGTCTTGCCATGTCTGGGTTAGTTGTTCTGGGAAAGGAAAGCATGTTGCAGAAGAGAGAAGTGAAGGGACGAGCCGAAGATGAGTAAAGTATGGAGTTTTTTTCTTTATTTAGAAGGAGCGGTCATGTAAGGTGCTGGGTTAGGGACAGTACTTGTTAGGAGCTTTTTAGTCTGTAAAGAGAAATTTTATGAATTGCTTTTATTATACAAAGTTGGGCATGGTGATGAAACTTTGTCTTCGTTGACTTGAAGTCTTCGTTTTCTTCTACACTGGTAATTTCTCAGTTATTGGATAATTAGCATCCCACATAGCCTTCTTTCACCTTCTTCATCTAAAATAAGTGATAGGGATGGTTGTTTTTAAAATGTAAAATGACAGTTGATTGTATAATTATTTTTATTTTCATATAGTATGACATATAATGTGTACACATTTATATTTCATTTTAGAGTAAATATATTATTTTTTAAGTTTAATTTATTACATAAATAAAAATATTTATTAAACTTTTTAAAATAAATTATTATTTTTAAATAATGATAAAAATATTAAATAAAAATTTTATTGGTAATTATTTTATAAGATTAATGAAAACCAAGCATAATTTAAATATAAATCACTTACCAACTGATAAGAAAAAGCTTTAAAATATAATTTATAAGATCAGCAGCTGATTAGAAACTTTTATCATCAATCAATCGCTGATTAAAAAGCTTACAGTTTGGCTATTGGATAATAGCCAAGCCTAAGCCCATCTGTATACTCTATTAGCAGATGATGAGAGAATATATGTTAGGAAAGAATATTTGCAAATAATATTGTATCCCTATTAAAATGAGATTTCATTTTCAAATTAGGCTTAGCAATCTGTATAAATACATATAGTTTACATCAATAAAATATATCTGTTGTAGTAACATTGTTTTAGTCTTTTATGGTATCAGAGCTCCAAGACAAACGTCTCTTGATCCTTTTCCTTTCTTCTTTTTCATCTCTTCCACAATGAGTGATACATCTATACAATTAGTAACATTTAATGTAGCTGCACAAGCTCCTCTAAAGCTCTAAAGCTCACAGGATCAAATTACATTGCTTGGAAACCTCAGTTTCAAAGCTTGTTAATAGGTTATGATCTTCTTGGCCATATAGATGGCTCTCATCCTTGTCCATCTCCCACTGTTTCTGGAACTTCTACTCCCAATTCAGAATATAGTCATTGGATTAGGCAAGATCATCTTCTCATCAATGCTTTCATTGGTGCTCTCTGACCTTCTTTTATTCCTTTCATTGCAACAGCCAAAACATCCAAACAAGCATGGGATATTCTTGAGACTATCTATGCCAAACCTTCTAGGGGCAGAATCAAACAAATCAAAGCTCAACTTAAAAGCATCACAAAAGGTAGTTCAACAGTTATAGAATACATGCAGGCAATTCGGATGAAAACTGATGAACTAGCAATGTTATACTCACCTATGTCTGAGGAAGACATCACTCATCGTATTTTAGAAGGTTTGGAAAATGCTTACAAAGAAATCATACAGGCTATCAATGCTCGTGATTCTGCGATACCCTTTGATGAGTTACATGAAAAACTCATAACTTTGAGGCAACTCTTCCTTCTGCTACACCAACATATTTTCCAGCCACTGTAAATTATTCACAAAGAACAAAAAATAAGAATAGTAACAATCACTAGAAACAGCCTTTCAATCACCAAGCCAATCAACAAAGAAGCTAGCTATATAATCAAGGAAATCAGAATAGCAGCGGCTCTCAGTATCCCATCAATCATAATCTCCATGGGCCGAATAATCAGCAATTTGGTCATAAACCCTACCTTGACCGTTGTCAAATATGTGGTACTCAAGGTCATTCAGCTAACCGGTGTCCTTCCTTTCGAGTTGTTCCAGTTGCAAGTCATCCACAAGCCAATTTTTCTGCAGTTTCTTCTTCTTCATCAACCCCATGGCTGCTGGATTCTGGTGCTAATCAGCATATTACTGCTGACCTCAATAATTTGTCTTTACACTGCCTGTACACGGGAATGGAGGATGTGATGATTGGAGATGGTTTAGGTTTGAGTATCAGTCACACTGGTAGTGCCACTCTACAAACAGCAATTAAAGAAATTTCTTTAGAAAATGTTCTTTGTGTTTCACAAATGAAAAAGAATCTCATTTCTGTTTATCAATTCTGCGTGAGTAATAATGTTTCAGTGGAATTCTCATCTTATTTCTTTCTTGTGAATGAACTCTTGACAGGGAACCTACTTCTCAGGGGCACGCCTAAGGATGGAGTTTATAAGTGGCCTACATCAACTCCTTTGCTAGCTTTTTCATCCACCGTTGCTTCTGCCATTGATTGGCATTCTCGTCTAGGTCATCCTGCATTATTAACATTCAAAAATATTATTTCTAATAATTCTATTCCATTACATTCCAATTCAATTCAAAAATATTATTTCAAAATTCTATTCATTACCATTTCCAATTCCATTCCAGTCTAGTTCTTCATTAAATTCATGTTTGTTAATTAAAAGTCATTAAATTGCCTTGCCTCTATTTCTACACTTAGTTTTTACTCAACCATTAAAATTATTTTCTTCTGATGTGTTGGAACATTCTCTGTAATTTCTACTTGCTGCTTTTCAAAAGTCTATGTCATTTTGTTGATCATTACCATCGTTCATTACACTCGTTATACGTGGCTTTATCACTTAAAACAGAAATCTGAAGTGCAATCAGTCTTCATTAGATTTAAAGCTCTTGTAGAAAACTTCTTTGATAGACAAATAAAAACTTTGTATTCTAATAATGGTGGTGAGTACATTGCCTTAGCCTCATTTTTATCTACCAATGGTATTTCTTTTAAAGGTACTCTGCCACACGCACCCGAGCATAATGGCATTTCTGAAAGAAAACACTGTCATAT
Source organism: Jatropha curcas (assembly GCF_014843425.1). The sequence goes on from NW_023590757.1 coordinate 151,627, forward strand.
TGTCGAAACAGGTTTAACTTTATTATCTCATGCTTCCATGCCTATTTCTTATTGGCCATATGCTTTTTCTACAGTAGTTTATCTTATTAACAGGATGCCTTCGAAACTTTTGAACATATCAAATCCATATTTCTGTCTTTTTGGTTCTAATCCAAACTATATGAAACTCAGGATCTATGGTTGTTTGTGTTATCCTTGGCTCAAACCTTCAAACCTTATACACATAATAAATTGGAACCTAAGTCTAAGCCATGTGTTTTTATTGGTTATTCATCTTCTCAAAGTGCATATCAGTGTTTAGATCTCAAAAGTTCCAAAATTTATACCTCTCGTCATGTTCAGTTTGTTGAATCTGTTTTCCCATTTGCTACTTCCTTAAAGTCAGTGTCTTTGTCGTCGCCTCCAATTTCAGCATGGATAAATTCATCCCATGCTGCTACTTTTTCAGAAATTCCCATGCCACTCATTACTACGCCTATGGTACCTGCTGCACCTAGACAAGAGGGTTCCACTGCTCAGAGACTTCCTTACAACACAGACATATCAGCTGCTATTTGTGCTGAGGTACAAGCTCATGTGCCTAATCTTGATGTTATAGCTGGTGTTGCAGCTCATGTGCCTAATGCTGTTGTTCCAACTCCTGTGTCTCACACTCAAGAGCAACATTCTGATGTTAGTATTCGTCAACCAGCAGTAATAAATAGTCATCATACGGTCACACGAAGCAAAAATAATATTCATAAACCCATACAAAAGCTTAGTCTGCTTAGTCTTTCTTGTGAGTTCACATCAAGTACTGACACTGAACCTCGCACAATTTCACAAGCATTCACAGATCCTAAGTGGAGGAAAGCCTGTTCTGAAGAATTTGATGCTTTGGTGAGTAATGGGACTTGGAAATTAGTTCCTCCTACTGATTCTCAAAATCTGGTTGGCTGCAAGTGGGTGTTTCGGATCAAGCGTAATTCAGATGGTACGGTTCAACGATACAAAGCCCGATTAATGGCAAAAGGCTTTCATCAACGTCCCGTTGTCGACTTTTATGAAACATTTAGTCCGGTTGTTAAACCAATAACTATACAACTAGTTCTTAGTATAGCAGTTACTAATGGTTGGGAACTACGTCAACTCGATGTTAACAATGCTTTTTTACAAGGGCCATTGACAGAAGATGTAGTCATGGCCCAGCCACAAGGGTTTCAAGATGTAGATAACCCCATTATGTTTGTCATTTACGGAAAGCAATCTATGGGTTGAAACAGGGGCCCAGGGCTTGGTATCAAGCTCTACGTCAACATCTACTGGATACAGGTTTTGTCAATTCCTTATCAGATGCTTCTTTATTTATAAATTAGTCATTAAAAGAAAGGTACTTTGCTACTTATTGTGTATGTTGATGATATCATAATCACGGGTAGTTGTACAAGGCTTATTCAAGATTATATCACTGTTTTGGCAACGAGGGTTTCTCTCAAAGATTTGGGCTCACTGCACTACTTTCTAGGTATTGAAGTTATACCAAATAAGCACGGGCTACTGTTGTCACAACGCAAATACATTTTAGAGCTTCTTAAGCAGACACATATGAGCAATGCAAAATCAATATCAACACCAATGGCAAGCAATTCCATATTGACGCTCACAACAGGTGCTAAATTGTCTGACCCGGCAGAATATAGAAGAGTTATAGGAAGCTTACAGTATTTATCTCTGACTCATCCAGACATTGCCTTCTCTGTCAATAAACTCTCTCAGTTTAATCATCAACCCACAATAGAACATTGGGCAGCAGCAAAGCGACTTTTGCGGTATTTGATTGGAACTTTGAATGATGGACTTCAGCTGTTTAAAGATTCTCCATCTGTCTTGCATGCTTTCTCTGATGCAGATTGGGGAGAGATCGTGATGGGTACCATTCGACAGGAGCATTTGTTGTGTATTTTGGTTACAACTTGATTTCGTGGAGCTCTAAGAAACAGAGATCGGTTGCGCGTTCTTCGACGAAGGCTGAATATAAATCAGTGGCAAACACAGCACCTAAACTCAACTGGGTATTGCATCTTCTCTCTGAGTTGCAGGTTCAATTGAAGAATCGCCCTGTGATTTATTGAAACAATGTTGGTGTGACACAATTGAGCTCTAATCCAGTATTTCACTCTCGTATGAAGCATGTAGCGATTGACTTTCACTTTATTCGAGAGTAGGTTCAGTCAGGCATTTTGCGTGTCTCTCATGTGGCTGCCGCTGATCAGACAGCCGATATGCTCACTAAACCCCTATCTTGCCTACCGTTTCTGAAGAATAAGATCAAGCTAGGGCTTCATCAACGCCTTGGAGGAGGAACACAATGATACACTGTAGATGATTTTATGTACTCTATTGCCTGAAATCAGGTTGAAACTACTTCCAATTGTTCACTTGTACTCTTTTCTTCAATGGAGCATTGGAGGCTGGCCTTCTACAACTGTGCTTGCTGCCTAGCTTTGATAGTTGACAAATTCTTAAGTTGATGCCGCAGTAGGCTGGTAAAGTGGGGTTGTCTGCTGTAATCTTGGACAAACCGATACCAAGCTAGGGCTTTATAATTGCCCTTAAGCTTGAGGGTGGGTAATAGCCAAGCCCAAGCCCATCTGTATAATCTATTAGCAGATGATGAAAGAATATCTGTTAGGAAAGAATGTTTGCAAATAATATTGTATCCCTATTAAAGTGGGATTTGATTTTCAAATTAGGCTTAGCAATCTGTATAAATACATATAGTTTACATCAATAAAATATTTTTTGTTGCAGTAACATTGTTTTAGTCTTTTGTTGGATAGGAATGAATTAGTTATCAACTAAATGAATGAGGTCAATCAACTAAAAGGAAACCAAAATAAAGCACATGTTGTCAATCAAGTGTGGTCTGATTAGTCTTTCTACTTTTTGAACCATTATAGCCCTACCGATTGGAAACCTGTATTAGCAATAAAAACTTATAGTTTAATTGTTGGATGGAAATTAATCGGTTATCAACTGAACGAATCAACTCAACCCCAAAAGCAACATGTTGTTAATGATGGAAGACGTTATTGGAGATTTTGTCTTCATTTACAAAAGAATAAAGACTCCAAAAGCAAAGGAAGGCACATATCCACTAGAAAAGAATATATGCGGAGACTCCATTAAAGTCTTTCTAGTGATTGGAATCCTGTATATTGCACTCTCAAATCATTTTTTTTTTTTAAGATGTTAATAAAGCAAGAAGGGATTGGAAATGTGGATCTGAATTTAGGAGATAAAAAAAAAAAGATTGTGTTACACAATTTATATACACTTTAAAAAATAATTTGTCTAAATCCGATTTATGAATTCTATTTTTATAGATCAAACGAATGAAAATATATATATCATTTTTGAAATATATATAAAAAAAAAAAAAAAAAAAAAATAATATATATAAAGAACATAAAAAAATAATATAGATATAATAAAATAGATATAGAAAAAGAATAAATCAGAGAATATAATACAAAATAGAACGAAAATTAAACTCAACCACCACAAAGCAAATAGTATATAAGTATAATAGATAGAGAGAAAAGAATATATGAGAATATTATAGATACATAATTTAAAAATAAAGAAATACAAACAAAAAAAAAAGACAAAAAGAAGAGACATATAAAACTAGAAAAAAAATAATAATGCGAAGAGACTAATTAAGTATATTACTAAGATCTGATAGAAATACAATAGATAATAATAATAACAATATTAAAATCAAATTTTTATATATATATTTATAAAAAATATATAAAATAAAAAGCAAGAGAAGATAATTAAAAATAATAAGAGATATAAAATTAATAAGAAAAAAAATAAAAAAGAAATGTGTATACAAATTATAAAAATATAACAACTAATTATAAAAAAAATAATTAATGTATAAAATAAACAGAATAATATATGGAAAATAATCATAAATATTTAGATCAAACGAATGAAAAATAAAAAAAAATAAATAAATACATATATATGGAAAAATAAAGAAAATAATATAAAATAAAAAATAAATAAAATAAAATAAAATACATAATAATAAATAAATTAAAATAATAATAAAAAAATAATATAAATAAAAAAAATAATAAATAAAATATGTTAAAAAAATGAAGAAAAGTGATAAAAAATAGCTAAAGTTATTAAGTTAAGATAAAAAAAAAAAAGAAAAAAGAAAAAAAAAAAAACAGCAAAAACAGATAAATATATATATGTTAAAATGAGAGTGTTGCTAGTTATTAGTTAAGAAAAAAAGAAAAAGCGTAAAAGTGAAAACAATTTTTAAATATCTTCATATTTGATCTATAGGTAGGTTAAAAAATCGGAGAATAAAAAATTTTTATCCTTACAAAATATCATTTTTGAAATTTTTCAAAAAGCAATTAAACAATGAAAATGAAAATTACTATCCAAATATCATTTTGACTAGTTAAGTATTCATATATTTTTTTATATTTTTTGGCAACTGCACAAAAGTTAATCCAATGGATGACTATTAAAATAGTAAAGTCCTACGGCACAAAAAGTACTCTCATTAAAAATTATAAATTTAATTAGGCATACATACATATTTATTTATTTATTTGCAAATTTACACAAATTATCCCAATTCTTATGTCTCCACATAACATGTCAATAAGTAAGAAAAACCATATTATGATAAACTTTAATTTTGAAAACTTCCAATAGCCTTACAACACTCTTCTGTACTCTTCTGTAAACTAAAATTAGAGTAAAAAAAAAAAGGAAGAAAGGTTATAATTTATTATGTCAAATAATTTGTCATTTTGCCTGCCAAATTTCAAATTTCAACTTTCAATAATAATTATTTATTATTTCGTTTATTCATTTAAACAATTAAAATTATTATAAATTTTTTAAAAAATAACACACACAAGCTCGAGACAGTACCAAGCATAAAGAGAAGAATAGTTATGGATAAAAATTCAATATTACACTGGAAATTACAACAATAACAGAAGAATTACAAGCTGCAAAGACATCTCTGATATGCCTTACTTATTCTTAGACAAAAACTGACATTAATCATGCATATATTAGCTATAAACAAACAGAGGAATACATATGCTGATACCCTTTATAGTTGAACTTCTGTTGTGCATTATCAATCTTCTATACAGATGCGGCGCACATGCGCAATTTTATCCAAATTCTCATTTTGTTTATCTTTCAGAGTTGATGATAACTCAGAGTTGATGATAACAGTGGCACTTTTATTAGTTTTACTTCTCGGGAGGTGTCAAAGTGCTCGCGCAGTGCATCAGGGAAAGCATCTTTCCAAAATTTATGCAGTGTTTAATCTCAGTGTTTCAGAACCAAGGCAATTGTCCTTTCTCCATATTCCATTCCTCCATAGCTCCAGGGGCTTCCACAGCTGGAAGGACTTCACAGCTTTGGAATCCTCCAATCTTTGCAATCATTTTCTTCCTGAAAAAATGATTCTGGAAAACCATCTCCAAGCCCTAGGTTGGCGAAGCTTGTTCATGACTGCATTGCGTCGTCGATCAGTCAGAAGCAGACAAGGTTAGTGCAAGTGAGGCTTAGGGGGAACTTAGATAATTACATCTTGATTCTGTTAGCTTCTTCCGGAGCCCAGAATATATATCAGAAAGCTCCACATGCCTGACAAAGGACTGCAAAACTGTAGAGCCCAATGCTGACCTGATTCATTTCAATGGATTTCAACCTCAGAGATTGAGTGTTATTTAGATGCAGAACCCATCTGCTATATTAAACAGCTTTGCAAGGACCAGACTGATTTTGAACGGGGACTGATATTTTGCATTTCAGTGCCATTTTCTGATGCTTACATTTCAGTGCCAATTTTCTGATGCTTAACAAACTGTCTAGGCCATCTTTTACTTGACTATTCTCATCAATGAATACACCCCAAAATGTTTGAAGGTCCATTAGAGAGTTGGGTTCTTGTGGAGGGAAAAATGTGCTGCAAAAACTGTCATCTAAGAATAAATGCCTTAGTTTTTGCATCTTCCAGATAGTTGTGGGGAGAATATTGGGGCAAGTGCGCTTCAAATCAAGCGTTTGAAGGTTCAGCAATTTATCAATGAACATAGGAAGCATCTCTAGATAAGTTGATCTCAAGCCTAGGTATCTCAAGTGAGTGAGCTGACCGACTGTCTTGGGCAATTTTGGCTTGTAAACATTTTCAAGATCCAGCACCCATAAGAAACGGAAGCAATTGCTAGAGATGCATCGATCAAGAAAGTTCCCTATATCTTGTCCTGCTCTACTTACTTCTCGAGTATCAAATGATATAAAAGTGTACAAAGAAAATGATATAAAAGTGACAGTATCTCTATAGCAAGAGTCAAGGGAAGTGGTGTTATTACCATGAATGTGCTCAAAGATGGGATCTTTCTGATCAAGATGGTCAGCAACCCGACGTATCGCACAAGTGTTTTCATTGTGACCTCGGCGAAAATTAGCTTCCTTGGCTTTTGCAAACCAGTGTACTCGCAGGGCTTCTGGTAGGGAACATGTCTTGACCTTCCCATTGGGTTTCCTCTCTGTCACTTGAACCATATTATAACTGATCAACTCTCTCAAACACGCCTCTGAAGCATCTTCAGGGGAATTGTCACCATTCTTTTGGCGCCCCAAACCCTCAGCAACCCACAATGCCATCAATCTTCTTGCAGGAACCTTATAACCCACAGGAAATAATCCAAAATAAAAGAGACATAGCCTCAAATACAAAGGCAAATATTTGTTGATCTCTTCCAAGACTGTTGACCAAGGTTCTTCATCTTGATTTAGTTGGTCAAGTGCCGTTGACCATTCGCCGTTGACCATTTCCCTCTAGAGTTGCTTTCTCTATGTGACAGTAATTCTGCTATTTCACATCACCTTAGCTAATTTCACAATCACCTTAGGCAACCCCCCACATTTTTTAGTGATTTTAGGATTATTTTCCCTACTTGAACAATTAAAATTGATTAATGAACTAATAAAATAAATTGGATAGAATTAAGTGAAGTCAAAATCCCTAGTAGACTATAATCTTTGATTTCTTTTAATCAAATATTGTTGCTTGATTTCTTTTTATTCCCTTTTATTTGTTGAATTTAGTTTCTAAAAATAATTCTCCTTATTGCTGTTTAAATAATAATAGGTTACCATAATTTTGTTACTTGATATACAATCCATGTGGATACGATACTCTTCTCATTCTATATTACTTATTGCGATTTTATACACTTGCGAAAATTGTCATCGTTACTAAAATCATAATATAATTTTGAAGTGTTTTTATAACCAAGTTCCCAAAATATAATTTCCATGACACCAACCTCAGTTGATCCATCTACCCAAATCCGGTGAGGGAAATTATCTAAAATAATCTGGCTTTCATATATGAACTTCACAAGCCTTGTCTTGCCAATGCCTTTAACACGCTGGGAGAGTCCAAATTGAGAAGAAATACAAAGCCTAAACAGTTTTCTATCTCCAGTTTTGATAATTTTTGTTCTATTGTTCTTCTCTCTTTTTAAGACTTTAAGTGTTCAAGATTTGTGCCAAGATTCAAGGAAGCCGTCTAGAATTAATTATTGACTAGTTTTTATCTCTAAACTCTTAATCTTGTTTTATATTCTGATTTTCGAACATTTGTCCGGAAGGCTATTATGTTGGGAATTGAACATTATTGGGGAGAACCCAAAACTAGCTTTTGGGAATTACCTATCTTCGTTTTAGTCAGAAGAGCCCAACAAACATTCTCAGCAGAGCGGAAAACATCGCCAAAGTTGTTTCGTCCATATGCCTTCTCTTCCACTAATTGTTTTCTTTGATCAATGATTTCTTAGAAAACCTCAAAGGACTTGAATTTCATTCTCTTAACAACCTGGGCTTTGCGTTTCTAACTGAGAGCTTAAGCATGTCTCCTTACCAACTAAGGCTTTCAAAATTGGAAATTACAGGCCGACAAAACCAAATTGTTAGTTCCTTCATTTCCAAATTTCATATGGCTAAAGGTTATTATGCCAACTTAACCAATTGGAAAAAACTTGCTTGAATAATTCTGGAAATAATTAACTTTGATCAAAAAGTTTTTTTTTTTTTTTTTTTTTTGTTTTTTCCCCCCCCCCCCCCCCCCCCCCCCCCCCACCCAAAATTTTTTTTTTCTTTGTAGAATCTATAAGAATCTGTTCAAGTCGTGATGCTAAAAAACATAAAAGAATTGTCTTGGCAGATCAACAAGGCTCAAAATACAGCGAATGATAGCTTCTCCACTCCTCCTTTGGGCTGATCTGATTATCAACTCATCAATCAAATCTTCAATGTCATACATAATCTCGATTAATACATATGGGGACAACACATTCTCCTCCAAATCAGCATATTTTTGCAACTGGGCTTCGATCCATTGGAATCGATCATCAAATTCAAGCAATGAATCAGATTCTTGAATAAGAAGATTCAAAATTTTTCCTAAAACAGACAACACGGTTTGTCTTGCCACGTATGGGTTAGTTGTTCTGGTTTGTCTTGCCATGTATGGGTTAGTTGTTCTGGGGAAGGAAAGCATGTTGCAGAAGAGAGAAGTGAAGGGAAGAGGAGTAAAGTTTGGAGCTTTTTTTTGTTTTTTTTTTTTTCCTGTATTTCGAAGGAGCGGTCAAATAAGGCGAATAAAATTGTTCTTTAAACATAATAATTTTTATTTCTTAATCTATATGAAAATAGATAGTCCATCTTTCACCATAATAATTGTTATAAATAACCCTTGTTAATAGCAAGTGGGCTATCTTTTTAGTTTTAACCATTGTTAATTGTTATTTCTTTAACCATACTAATTGATAGAATCCCTCCTCTTTATTTATTTTGGAAATATTGAAACCTGTGGAAGTTATGTTAATTAATTCCAAAGTTATCAGTTGCTGCTGTTAAAACTCCTATTTGTCAAAATGCTTCAAGGTAGGTTAGGTATTATCTAAAGATATTAATTATGAAAATAAATAAATCTGTCAAAAAAGTGAAAATATTATTACTATCGATCTATATTTGCCACACCTCTTCTACTTTGGCTTTGTCTTTGTTTTTATTTTTGTTTGACTTGTATTGGAGATTGTAAAGGCACAAGCTAAAAGTACTAATTTTTTTTAATCTATATCTATATAAAAGTTGAAACAATGCGAAAGTTTAAGGATTTTTTTTTTTGTTCAGCATGTTTTTCTGGAAATTTTTGAAAGTTTTTTATTTTTTTCTGGAAATTTTTGAAAGTTTTTTATTTTTTTATTTTTGTGTCGTGATTTGACAGTTTAAGTATTTTGATTAATATTTTATTATAAACTATAGATATTAAATTATTTAAATTGGACTTTATCTATATCTAATTAATATATATATATCAATTAAGTGTGATTTAATTGATCTTTTTACGTTTTGTCGAAGATGTGAGTAGCTATATGATGATTAATTTAGCAAGGGAAGACGTGGGTGTGACAATGGGGACTTCAATGACTTTGATGTTATTTGCAAGACTTCTTCAAGGGTTTACTTGGAAAGTTCCTCCTAATCAGACAAGTATTGATTTTAAAGAGTCTGAAAGTAATCTAACACTTGCTAAGCCATTGATTGCACTCGCGAAGCTGCGCTTGCCTACACATGTATATTGCGAAATCATTCATAATTAACTTGGGAAAGAGATGTCTACATGGAACCCAATCTGTAACCTTTTATTTCATAAGCTAATTTAGTCTAACTCAATCTTGGTAGGTGAAAAAAACCTGGTCAACTACATTAAAGTAAAGCTCAATATTTCAGATTCTGATAACACATTTTAAGAAGGTATCCGACCGTTAAAAAGGAACTATGCATGACAAATATAAAAAAAAAAAAAAAAAAAAAAAAAAAAAAAAAAAAAAAAAAAAAAAAAAAAAAAAAAAAAATCATCTAAAAAACCTCTCTTGTTTTATAGTCTTGAGTTGTTAGCTTCTTGGTATTTGTTCATCGATTATGTAGAGCAAGATGCATACTACCGCTCTTAACAACCTTTATACTTATATCTTATATTATTATAGAAAATGATATTTGCTTACAAAGAAAAAAAAAAAAAATCAATCAGATCTGGTCTAATTAATCTTTTTACTAGTGTGAATAGTGAGAGGTTTCGAGACTTTTACCATAGGAGTAGTTTTCACCAATTTGATGAGTTATGGTGAGGGCTACCCCTATTGTGTAGCTCATCGTTCAGCCTCCTAATAAATAAATAAATAAATAAAAGAAAAGAAAAGGAATCGATAATTTTTAGAGATTTTGGACACGGACTCATGGGCTTCATTGTATGCTTGGCCTTTCAACTTGAGAATATATTAATGAAATATAAGGAACAAATATATTAATGATAATCATGTCTAAACTTTTATAAGGATTACTCATTAGATATTAAATGAGCATAAACACTGGCACGATATGCCGATCAATTATTATAAATTATATATTTATAAATGTAATTTTCGAATTGTGCCATGATAATGGAATATAACATTGCAAACTTTATGCATGATAATTTACATTTTGACTTGATCCGTAATAATTTCAACTTATAGATAGGATTATAAATATTATATTGGCACATACATACACACATGACTATGTACGAAAAGCATAATAGTATATTTACAGTTTGGTAATGCTACTTCTAGCAGCAGTTTGGTCAAAATATTTGTCAACACACAATTATATTTTTTTCAATTAAATAAAATTAAACATCTACACATGAGCATTTTTGTCTGGGTTGAATTAGTACAAAATATTGCATAATTTATATGCAATTAGTACATATAAGTGTGTTGTTTTTAAGTGATAGGAATATAAATAAGGAAGATATAAAAGGATTGTGTGGGAAAACTTCCCCACAAAAATGATTCAACAAAGGCATAAAATTTAGTATTAATATATAAATATTCAGTAAATTGATTGAATATATTGATAAAATTATGGTTGAGTGTTTGCTAGAGAAGTAATAAAAATAGTTGATTAAAAAAAAAAAAATACAAAGAATGTATAGGCACATTTGAAAGTTTTGGGCTATTGGGCCAGGGAAAGACAATATGCCTGAACTAAAGGTAACTTTGTCAATTTACTGTTATCACAAGGGTAAAAGCATCTCGTAACTTTGTCAATATGCCTAACCAAAGTCTTTCGTTTTCTTCTACACTGGTAATTTCTAAATTATTGGCTTTTTCAGTACTCTTTTTTTTTTTTTTTTTTTTTTTTCTTTTTTTTTTTTTTTTTTTCTTTTTACAACACTCTTCTTGTGAAAAACTAAATTAGCCAGTAACTAAAAAAAAAAACAAAAGGTTATATATTATTATGTCAATAATTTCTCATTTTTGCTGGGCAATTTCAACTTTCAATTAATAATATTATATTTGTTTTATTCTTTAAAAAATCAAAATTACTTATAAAATTTTAAAAAATAACCACCACACATGCTTTGGAGAGACATTTATAAGCATAAGGAGCGAAATTAATTATGATAATTATCAAAATTATTACAACTAGAAATTACACTATTAAACAGAAAAGAATTACAAGCTCCAAACATCTCTGAATTGCCATTAATTATTATTAGACAATGCAGATATTTTTGCTAGAAACAAAACAGAGGAATACATTGCTGTTACCCTTTATAAATTGAACTTTTCTGTTTGCATTATCATCTTCGTATAACAGATGAGGCGCACGATGCGCAAATTTTATTTCAATCTTCATTTTGCTTTATCTTTCAGGCTTGATGATAAAACATGGGCGTTTTGTTAGTTTTACTTCTCAGAAGCGGGTTCGATGGATCGCAAGTGCATTCAGAAAGCATCTTTCAAAATTTATTGGCAGTTGTCTAATTCCAGGTGTTTCAGGACTTAGCATTTGCTCCTTTTTCCATATTCCCATTCTCTAATAGCTCCAGCTCCACAGCTTTGAGGACTTTCAAGCTTTCGGAAATTCCTCCATTCTTTGCAAAGCATTTCTTCCTGAAATGATTTCCGAAAAACAATCTCACAATTCTGGAGTTGGAAAGCTTCTCTAATGTCTGCAGTTGGGAAGCTTCTCTAATGTCTGCATTGGGTCCTCGATTAGTCCAGATGCAGACAAGGTGACCTCAGTGAGGCTTTGCGGAAAATTAGATATAAGATCTTGATTCCTTAGCTTTCCAACCAAATATATATCAGAAAGCTCCACATTGCCAGATAAAGACTGCAAATGTACATCCCAAGGCTGACCTGATTCATCAAATGACTTCAACCTCAGAGATTGAAGGTGTTTTAGATTCACAACCCAATCTGCTATATTAAACAGTTGCAAGGACATGGCTGCTTTTTGAGATGGGTCTGATGTTTTGCATTTCAGTGCCAATTTTCTGATGCTTAACCAACTGTCTAGGCCATCTTTTACTGGACTATTCTCATTTATGAATGCACCCCAAAATGTTTGAAGTTCCACTGAAGATCTGTGTTCTTGTTGAGGGATAAATGTGCTGCAGAAACTCTCATCTAAGAATAAATGCCTTAGTTTTTGCATCTTCCAGATAGTGATGGGGATAGTATTGATGCAGGTGCGCTTCAAATCAAGTGTTTGAAGGTTCAGCAATTTGTCAATGAAGCAGGTGCGCTAAATCAAAGCTGTTTGATTGGATGGTTTCAGACAATTTGGGTCAATTGACATGGGAAGCATTTCTATGGTAAGTTGATTCTCAAACCCTTTAGTATCTCAAAGTGGATGAGCCTGACCTACTACTGCTTTGGGCAGTTTTTGGCTTGTAACATTTTTCACGCAGATCAGTCACCATTAGAACGGAAGCATTGCTGGACGATGCTGCATCGATCAATGAAAGTTCCTATATTGTTCCTGTCTCTAATTTCCTTCTCTTGAGTATCTCTATTTCCTTCTCGAGTATCAAATGATAAAAGAGTGATGGTATCTCTGTAACAAGAGTTCAGGGAAGTGGTGCTATTACCATGAATGTGCTCGAAGATGGCATCATTCTGATCAAGATGATCAGCAATGCGGCGCATGGAACTGTTGTTTTCAATATGAGCACGGACAAAATTAGCTTCCATAGCTTTTGCAAACCAGTGTACTCGCAGGGCCTCTGGTAGGCAACACGTCTTAACCTTCCCATTGAGTTTCCTTTCTGTCGCTTGAACCGTATTATAACTGATCAACTCTCTCAAACACGCCTCTGCAACATCTTCAGGGGAGTTGTCATCATTCTGTTGACGCCCCAGACCCTCAGCAGCCCACAAAGCAACCAATCTTCTTGCAGGAACCTTATAACCCACAGGAAATAATCCAAAATAAAAGAGACATCGCCTTAAATACAAAGGCAAATATTTGTTGATCTCTTCCAAGGCGCCTGACCAAGGTTCTTCATCTTTATTTAGTTGGTCAAGCACCCTTGACCATTCCTCTAGAGTTGCATCTCTCTGTGATAGCAGTTCTGCTAATTATTTAGTTGGTCATGCACCTTGACCCGATTTTATCCTACTATAGAGTTGCATCTCTCTGTGATTAGCAGTTCTGTCTAATTTCACAATTCACATCTTTCGGTCGTTTACCAGGCCCATCATCTATTTTTCTTGAAATAATGTTTTTTTCAGATTTTGGCTTCTACTTGGAGGATCTTTTTTCTTCAAAGCATGTGCTGAACAATTCTCCAGCGTTCTCAATCATTGCTTTCGTCTAGATTGCACAGTCTGTAAGACAGAGTATTGGTTCCTTCGGTGACTGGCGGAGCTTTTGGGATAACCTAATCACAAGGAAATTTTTTGCTTTGTGCCATTAAAATATGCTCTCTGAATGCTGTTGGATTTCATTTCTCAGGCCAAAAGTTAGCACATTTGCGTTTCGATGCATCAACAACGATGAGACACTTCTCTAAGCGATTACTGACACAAATTAAAAAAATTATTAACTACATTCTGACCTCAGCCATGTCCCCTTTGTGTACTTTTCCGTTTCTATGACAGTAGGAGTCAATAATAATAAATTTTTGGACACGCGTACAGTTGTTAGATATCTAGGTTGGCAGACGTGTCGTACTTCCTCATATAACTCAGTTTTTCCACTGAAGCACTATTCACTTGATCTAGCAACCGCAGTTCGGTGAGGGAAATTATTTAAAATATATCTGGCTGCCACAGATCATTGCAAAAGGTTGTCTTGCCAATCGCGCCCAAATTATCTAAAATAACCTGGCTGCCACAGATCAACTTTGCAAGGTTTGTCTTGCCAATGCCTTTAACACCCACAATTGAAATGGTGAGGCAGCGAGGATCATCTTTGAGCAGTTGTTTTATAACTGCATCAACATCCTCTTCAAAGCAAACCATATCAATATCAAGTTGCTCAGGAGTAGCAGTAGGAGGAGTTATGCTTGGAAATCGGTCCGTGTGCCATGTTCTTTGATGCATGGCTTCATAGATTCGTTTTGAAATATCGGAGACTTTAACCTGGATTCGAGCCATCTGTTGGACAAGATTACGTTGGGAAATGAAATTACGGGGAGACCAAACTAAGCTTTTGGGATTACCTTTCTCATTTTTAGTCAGGAAGAGCCCAACGACATTCTCAGTGGAGCGACAAACATCGCAAAGTTCTTCCGTCCATGCCATTCCCCTTTCACTCAGTGTTTCTCGTGATTCAAGATCTTTTAGAAAGGCCTTCAAGCACTTGAATTCATCTCTTAACCACCTGGCTTGCTTTCTAACTGCAGGCCTGAGCTGTCTCTTAGAAGCTAAGGCTTCAAACTTAGAAATTACAGGCGAAACAATTGTAGTGCCTATTTCCAAATCATATGGGCTAAAGGTATTATGCCAAGAACCAGATCCGCAAGCGAGGCCGAACGTTCTGGAAACATTAATTTCGATTAGTTTCAATTTTTTGTAGAATCTATAAGAATCTGTCAAATCGATGAGTGCCAAAACATAAAAGAATTGTCTTGGCAGATCAACAAGGCTCAAAATACAGCGAATGATAGCTTCTCTACTCCTCCTTTGGGCTGATCTGATTATCAACTCATCAATCAAATCTTCAATATCTCCTCCTTTAGGCCTGATTACGATTATCAACTCCATCAATCAATCTTCAGATGTCATAATAATCTCGATAATACATATGGAACCACGGAGTCTCACCTAATCAGAATGTTTTCGGCAACTGGGACTTTCGATGCATTGGATATTGATCTTCAATTATAGTTCAATGAATTATCAAGATTCTTGGTAATAAGAACAGATTCAAATATTTTTTCTCTAATACAGAAGCAACCGTGTTTGTTGCCATGTATGGGTTAGTTGTTCTGGGGAAGGAAAGCATGTTGCAGAAGAGAGAAGTGAAGGGAAGAGGAGTAAAGTTCGGAGCTTTTTTTTTTTTTTTCCTTTATTTCGAAGGAGCGGTCAAGTAAAGTGATATGTGTAGACAGTACTTATTAGGAGCTTTTAGTCTCTGAGGAGATACTTGGGCATGGTGATCAAACTTTGGCTTTGTTGACTGGAAGTCTTTCGTTTTCTTCTACGCTGGTAATTTTTCTAAGTTATTGGCTTTTTCAGTATTTTTTTTTCTTTTTACAACACTCTTCTGTAAACTAAAATTAGAGTTAAAAAAAAAAAAAAAAAAACTAATAAAATGTAGAGTTAAAAAAAAAAAAGAAAAACAAAGGTTTAATAATTCTATTATTGTCAAATATTTCTTCATCAATTGTTGACCTGAGCAATTTCAACTTTCAATAAATAATTATTTGATTATTTGGTTTTTCCAATTTAATAAAATTCATTAAAATTATATTCAAATTTTAACAGAAAAAATAAGCACACGACATGCTTGGAGTACCTATGTTGAAGAGAAAGAATAATTATGGCATAAATATTCAATATTGCACTAGGAGAATACACAACATCAAGAAATGAATTCAAGCTGCAAAAAAGACATTCGTGATATGCCCTTACTTATATGTTAGAGAAACTGACATATAATCAATGCATAATTATTTGCTATATATTACAAGAAACAGAGGAATCATATGCTGATACTCCTTTATATTGAACTTTGTTCTGCATTATCAACTTTCTATAGCAGATTGAGGCAAACCATTGGCATTTTTTAGTTCAAAATCTTTTTTCTATTCCATTTGTTTATCTATCAGGGTTGATGGATAATCATTGGAAGTTTTTGTTAAAGTTTTACTTCTCGGAGGGGTGTTCAAATGCAATCGCGTGCAAATCAGTGAAGCATCTTCAAATTTATGCGCAGTGTCTAACTCTCGCCAGGTTGTGATTCAGACCACTAAGGTTCATAGTTGCTTTTTCCTTTTCATATTCCATTCCTCTAATTAGCTCCAGCTCCATACAGCTTGAAGGACTTCGAAGCTTTGGAAATTCTCATTCTTTGCAAGCACTTTTCTTTCCTGATTGAAAATTAATTATTTCGAAACAATCTCAACAATTCTGAGCTTGGGTAATAGCTCTCTTATTATTGTTCTGCATTGGGATCGTGTCTCGTGTATGGCGATCGAGATTAGAATCTCAGATGCAGACCAAGGTGACCTCAGTGAGGCTTGTGCGCGGAAATTTAAGATATAA
>NW_023590757.1:168784-236136 GCF_014843425.1 Jatropha curcas
AGAGCAAAGATTTTGCTTTCGGAAAAAACATGAATCACGAAGCGTTTGCCACCTGCTTCTCGGAAAACACCAACAAAAGGGATTGGCATGCCCGAGAATTCAGTATAATTTTGCCTCTCCTTGGTCTGATTGTTTTTTTCCCAAAATTCCCAACACCGTAAAGGATTTTGGGTGGGGATTGATACTTGCTAGAATTTCATTTGTCCGTCACTGGGACCCAGCATGAATTTTCTGCTATCCTTGTATGAGTCTTTCTTTCTTGAGTTGACGCCCAAACTGGATTAAGTCTTCCCACCTTAAGTTGCAGTTTGCCCCAAATGAGCGATTGGAAACAGTAGGGCAGTACTGTGTTTGAAGGCCTGTGACTGGTAGACCAAGCAGTAAATTCTTGATTATTATGTCACCTTGTTCCTGTTCAGAGGGTCGGTTTTTTGGATCAATTTGAGCAGCTTGGGCTCTCCACCTCTGAAAGGGGACGAGGAGAAGGGCTCCATCTGGTTCCTTTTTTGTTTAATGGTTTTTCCTCCATCCCCAAGCTCCTCCAGGTAACATCCACTTCAAAATAATTTAATAATGGTACTGCGTTGTTTGAAAGCATTGCATATGTCCTCCTCACCAATTCTTCTATTTGGAACGATGCCAAGCTTACAAACCTATCTAAATGCAGGCACAGTCCAAGATTGCTTGAAACAACTTGAGCAAGGAGCTCGCTGTCAGCCAAAAACGGGTTGAGGCACCCACATACATTTTAGGTGCGTTTTGGGGACAAGTGGTTCCGCGTCAAACTTGTCATGTTAGGCATTTGGACTTGTTGGGCAGTTTCTTTGCTTCGGGAAACAAGGACAAGGAGTCGAATGTTCCACCACTTCCTTATGTGTCTTGAAGGGCAGTAATAGACGCTTTTCCCTAGGAGTTCATAGTTCTCTCTCTCATCTTTCTGACTTCCAGTTAGAAAGCAGTTTTCTGGAGGGCATGTCGTCGCAGGTTAAGGGCAAGGGTTTTGTCGATTCCAACAGGTAGGACCCTGATTTGGAGGTAGCAGGACACTTCCCCCAGCGGAAGGCCCTAGGTTTCATACCAAACTACCAACTAGTTCAAGCTAATTAGGGCAGTCCTTTGGGCAACGCCAATGCTCCATTCATTCTGGCCTCCAATTTCTGGCCTCCAGTTGTTCAATGACGGTTTTGGATGTTAGTAAGTGATGCATTGGTGCAGGTGGGGGGGGGGTTGGTTGGAGTTGTAGGTGAAGCTAGTGTAGCTGGTGAGGTTTGGTGAAGCCTGGTGAAATAGCACTGTAGGTGTGACTGGAACTTGGATCAGGCACATCGAACAGCGGGTACCATGATCGAAGGACATAGTCCAAAACGTTATGACTATCCTATATAAGGTAATTTTCAATAGGGTATGTGAGGATAAGTGTGAGGTAGGGTAAGTGTATGGGTAGGTATTTGACTTGACCTTGTCGATGTGGGCGATGGGGTATTGCAACCAAACACAATGTAGGGTTAGTGTTGGGTATAGGAAAATTGACTTGACCTGTGAGTATCGGGAGGTTTGCACCTGTGCTGGTAGGCGTAATGTTGGTAATGGCTAAGGACACCTAGGAGTAGGACCCATGGGAATGTGATATTAAGGTAGAGTGCTAGGGGCTGGGCACCTCGACTTTTCGAATGGCCCTACAGTTCTCAAAGAAAAAAAAATTTTTTTTTGGGGCCTTAGGGGCCAAAATGTCTGAATTTGTTGGGCCCATAAGGATCCAAAATGTAATTCTTTCCAGGTCTTCAGGGCAAAATTGGCATTTTCCAAAGCTTTGAGAATAGAATGTTTTTTTAGCTTTTTTTAAGGTATTCTCTTTTTATCATTTTCCAGACCCATTTTTTTTTTTTTTTTGACGTAATGGGATGATGCGTGAATGTGCATAACATCACACACGATAAGTCATTTTAATGGAATGATTCAGCATCATTGGGGTACATACAGCCCTAAAAGGATAGGTTCTATAGGCTATGACAGCAAATAGGAGGAATGTGGCTTAGTTAAGGGGACGGCTTGAACCTATGAGCTTGATATACCTAAACCACATGTGAAACATAGGGAAGTTTCGCCGTGGTCCAACGGTACGCCATACTCAATGGCCATCCAAAGGATTAGGGATACGGGTTTTGCGGTAACAGGGAGGACACGCTGTTGGCTGTCCCTCTGACATAGAACCAGTCAAGAGAGACCTGCCGATCAGCGGACCTACATACTTGCTATCCAGAGCTCAGAAGTTTGAACAGAGAGAGAAGAAAGATTCATTTTGAAAATTCCATTTTTTTTATTGCTCAATGGAAATAAAAAGATTCTCACAATTCGTGCAAATAAATAAACAAAAAATTTAAATGATTTAAAGTAAAGTTTGACAAGTTAAAAGTCCCAAATTCTCCTTGTTAAAGACATCACTCTTAAAAGAAAGATGAACTTCAATTTTTTTGTTTTTGTTTGGGGTACCCTGCAAAACAAAGCGATAGTAAAATAATTAGCCCTCACGCTAAAGAAGGGTAGGTTAGTTTTACACAACGGATCGTAGTTCCGCCTTTATTTGCAAGATTGCAATAATCCTCCTCCCCCAGTGAAGTCGCCAAACCGGTGAAACCCCTTCGCCAGAAAACAGTAGCAGTTGTAAAATGCTATGACTAAGGGCAAGAAATGGCACGGTGAATGTATGAGTCGCCACCGTTGCTGTAATTTATTTTTAGGGTAAACTGACGGCTGTAAAGCAGGAAGCCCTAAGTTGACGTCCAATTTTAATTAAAGCCTAGATTATTCCAGATTAATTTAATCTCAACGCACGTCGTAAGGCACCATCTCGATACGCCGAGGTGGATCCCGAGACCAATGGTAATGTTGATGACTAACCAAAATAATCGAATGCTTTGCAGGGTGAAAAAGACGTAATTTGGAACAACTTTATCGGTGGATTTCGCACTTGCCGGCTCGAGGTTAAAAATCCGCAAACGTGCCTACGTAACATTCCGTTTGAATGAAAGATCAAAGTCACGTAGATTCGATAAGCCTTTTTTTAAACAGGGCTTTGAATACGGGTACATGATACTAATCGACACTGAGATGCATGTGGTGAATGCTTTGTGCATCTTGGGTTTAGAGCATTTTTGCCAAAATTATAGTGGATTTGAAACTTAGGGCATCGGTTGTCTGGCGCCGGCAAGCATACAATGTTGATTTAGAGAGCTTTTAGCCAAAAAGGATATGAATTTAGGCAATTTGATTGCCAAAATTGATGTGATTTAGGCGATTGTCGCCAAAGATTGATTATTTGAAGGCTTTTAGCTCAAAATGATTGCATTTAAGGGGCCCCCAAAAAAAAAAAATTAGTTTGCCAAAAGTGTTTGATTGGCGATTTGTCGCCAAAATTGGGTTGGTTTTAAGGCTTTTAGCCAAAAGATTGGGATTTAGGCAATTAGTTTGCCAAAAAGTGTTTGATTGGGCGACTTGTCGCCAAAAATTGGTTTGTTTAAAGGCTTTTTAGCCAAAATGATTGATTTAAGGCAATTAGTTTGGCCAAAAGTGGTTTGATTGGCGATGTCCGCCAATTGGTTCGTTTTAAGGCTTTTAAGCCAAAAGAATTGATTAATTAAAGGGTTTTTGCCAAGACTTTTGTTTTTAAGCGATTTGTCGCTAAAAAAAGATTAATCTCAGCTTATAAGCATTTGGTTTGCCAAAAGAGATCAATTGAATTGCAATGGGGTAGAGCAATTTATTGCAAGAAAACGTGTTTTAAATTAACGGCTGTTTAGCGCCACAATTAATTGATTTAATTGGACTTAAAAGCGAACTGTTCGGAAATAAAGGCGATCAACAACCACTGGGTCATTGATTAACTAGGCTTTAGCCAATATTGTCGGATTCTTAGCCTTTAATACACGATTATTAATTAACGGCAGTTTAGCCTAGAACTATTTATTGAGGCAGGTTTATTTACCTCAATGATGACGTAATGCATTTATAATGCAGATTGTAGAATTAGGAAGTAGATAGGGACGGACATGCATGTGAAGATGCTGAATATTAAATGGGCAGGAGCTTTCTCGTTTTGTATCCTGATTTAATCGACAGGCCGCTTCGTTTAAGCCCTTTTTTCAAAAAAAAAGTTTTTGGGGGGGGGAAAAAAAAACCTCCCCGGAAAAAAAAAAATTAAGGCTCCTCGTTTGGGGAATATTAATTATTTTAATTCAATTTAAGTGACCAAATTATCACAACAACACAATAATAAAAGCCTATGCTAAATTGCAGAAAAGCAGTAAAGGATCACGAGAGCGTAGGGAGAAGGGAGCGTCCGTCAACGACAAGAACTGAGTCGTTGAAAAAGAAGAGCACTCAGAGCCAATTTATAGGCAAAACCGTAGGGGGGCTGAGGCGCGGTGCCACATTGCGGCCCCGGCGGTTGGATCTGCCGGGGAGGGCGGGGCTGCCGGTGCCGGTGGCTGGCGGCAGGCTCCCGCGCTGCTGGTGAGGGCGACCAGCCCGCTGCCGGCACGCGGGCGCCAGGGGGCGGGACTTTTAGTTTCTAGCACGTTCCGGAGGCTTTTTTTCGGGAGTTTTTGGACCCCTCCAAAAAATATTTCGGGACCAGTTCCGCGAATCCCCGCGACGTCCCGGAAACGTTTTAAGTACCATATTTGGGCATACTTCCGGTATAATTTCCAGATGGCCTCTGGGCCGGGCCGGACTGTTTTTATTAAGTCGCGAAAAAACTGGCTTTTTTCGAGCCTGCACATTTGAGTATTCGCAACAAGCTAACTTATGGAGTTTAATGTGATATTGATTAACTTTGTGAATGCAAATTACTTATAGGGAGATATCTATAAGATTACTTGTAAAGCAAGAAAATTTATATATGCATGGAATATGTGTGTAGGTTAAATTTTTTTCAAGACATTGTTATAGTAATCGTTCTAGTAGATGAAAATTCTTTATATAATCAGGTGAAATACCCCGATTTTTTTATTTTCGAAAACTCTCAAAATTTTTTTTATTAAATCAGAAATCTCAATTTTAACCTAATATGGGCTAATAAACCTACCAATAATTTTAATTTGAGTCAAGTCTTTGCGAGTTTGGGCCCCAAGCCCAAATATAAATGTCGAAATTTCGATTTGAGAACAGTTAAAATTTTTGAGATATAATGTAATTTTCCAGCATTAATGCTATTATGAATATATAATAATTAATTATCTTAAATCAATATTTTTACTATTAATATTTTATTTAGGTTAATGAGTTAAATGGGGAAAAGTTTTTGTAACTATCTAAAAATAATCAAATAAATTTGAACGGACCGGAAATCAAAATTGATTTGTCCGGCAAACCGCACACATAACCTGAAACCAAAGTGAACACTGCAAACGGAGCAAAAATCGAGCCAACATCGTTGAATCAAATCAACAATTCGAATAGGAACCGGATGATCTAGAAATCGACTGTAATTTCTTTTTCTTACCCTCTGCTTCTTCCTTCTTTTCCTTCATATTTTTCATGCGTGAGTGGCAGTCTCCCTTCCCTCCTTTTTTCGTTTTTCGGCCGCACTAGCCATAAACTTCGACACCGCTCACCGCTCAAGCGCTTGCCTCTCTCCTTCTTTGGCGTGGTTACACGGTCCGACTGCGACAGGCCCCGATGGTGCTGCAGCCACTACCGCTTCACCGTTCGCTCCACAATAGCTCTGCCTCTGCCCTCTATTTTCATTCGACTCGGGATGCAGCAGTCAGCACCCACGGCTCAAGGCAACCGTCGATGGCCCAGCCACGATCGGCGGCTCACGTTCACGCTCTCATCCGTTCAGCGACTCCAGCCAGCGCTGCTACAGCAACTGTGGCGAGATGCAGTGGCTTGTCGACGCCGCCGATTCCAGCCGGTTGGTTTGCCAATCTCAATAAACAGACAGTGGAAGTTGAGCTCCTTGTAACATTTTCAAGCGCTTTGGGTGGTGAATTTTTGTGAATTTTGACAAGTCAATCACTTTTCGGCCCGCCGTGCGCTTTGGTGTGAATTTTGTAGGAATTGTCGACAAGTAATCACTTTCGGCCACCGTGCATGGCGGCCGGCGGCAGTGGTGCCAGTGACCGGCTGGCCGACACTCCGGTAAGGGCCAAGAGGCAGAAATGGTCTCCTCTTGGCGCTGGTCGTAGAATCGTTGCACGATTTTTCGATCAGTCGCATCTAAGACTTTAATGTCTGCATTTTTGTATAAATTTTGAATTAATTAATTAAATGAAATTTAATTGGAGTAATTAAGTAAATTTAAATTGAATAATAAGAAATTAAGGTTATTGGAATAGTGCTAATTAATATCAGAACATTTATAGTCTTTTGGTAAATAATTAAATTGGTTTAGTAAATGCGGTAATTGCGCATAGCGAATATGAATTAGTTTAATTGTTCTAGAATTTTAAGATAATGTAATTGCAAATTAGTTTACGAACATTGTCAAATAAATTACATTGAACTTATAATTAATAACTAGATCCCGGCAGATTATTGTCATGAAAATAAGAATTCTTAGTTATTATTTATGTGAGTTAAATTGAGAGTTGATTAATTGTTGATGAAAGAGCTCAATGGATGTTGAAGTTACGAAGGTGGCAGATGGGGTAATAGATTGATGAGTAATGGATATGGCAGATGGGAGGGCTGCCGTTGTAAGTTGCTGACGGATGGGCGATGTGTACTTGATTGATAAAAATATAAATATTATGGTAAATATTTAAACAGGTAGATAGCCATATTTTTAGGAGAGGTTCTGCTGAAATTTTCGATAGGAAAGCCTAGGACTAATTTTAATTAATAACATAATAAATAAAGCCTTATTTTAGATAACTCTAATAATTTGGATACATAAATAAAGTGCTTCTAATTATTTATTCTATTGATCATTATTAATCATTATTTATTCCAATTTATTTAATTTATTTAATTTTCGTTATTTATTGTTTATTATCATTTTTTATTTTATTTATTGGGTTGGTTTTATGTTAGTACAACTTAATTTTGTATTTATTTCTGCATTTGGTTTTGGATGTCTTAAATTGTGCAATTGCATTACGATGTTAATTGATTTTAACATGCTTTTGCATTTAATTGCACTAACTTGATTAATTGTGGTTTGTGATAATGTTATGCCTTGGCATATATGTGGAGTTTTTGGGATGAAGGGGTCACCATGAGGTTTGTGAGGCCGATCACAGAGACCATTGGCCTATGGGAGATCGGTCACCGCCGTGTGCACCTGATGATATGATATGGAGTGATATTGAAAAACCACAAGGGCGGCCTCGCTGATGGGTATGGAAAAGAAAAAGAGAGAATGGAAAACAATGAGAGGGTTGGTCAACGTGAGGATTAGACCGGTCCGGCCATGTATGGGGGATGCGAGCTCCTTGGGTGTTACATGTATGAGAGGATGGGCCAAGTGGAGGGACGGACTTATCGGGGTTTCCGATGACGCATAGACCAATTTCCACATGATGTGATTATATTTGAAGATGTTAATCGAATTGTGAAGTGCTTGTGATATGCCATTTGTTGTTTGATTGACTGCGTTGAGCATATAAGTAGTCGGCATGACTAGATTGATATTATTTACAACGGTTGTGTGTGTGTGTGTTGTGCCAATATTATTACTGGCTCTTAGAGAAACATCACATGTTCTTGGGTTGATTGTTTCATGAAGTAAGTGTTTTTCTTAATTTTCCGAAATTTTTTTTTTAGGGAAACACTTTTTAGATAAATTGGGGGGGGGGTTTTTTATTCTTCGGCGTAGGGCAATAGAAAAATTTTCCTGGTTCCATAATTATTTACATGCAAAATTATATGTATAAAAAAGCTTATGTAATAACCAAACAGTGTTAGTGACTTCGCTTGTAAAAACAGTCTGTAGGATTTACGTAACAATTTAGTCGTGTATTAACATAGATTGAATATTCTGTTTGAGCCCATATTAGAGATGTGGATGTTGTTTGTAAAAATTGGGCCCGAACTGTGGTATTCGCCCTCTCGGTCCCGAATTTTACTCATTAATAGTGGAGAGTTGGAGATCCTTTTAAAACCCCGGAAAAGGGACCTCAGAAAACCGATCTTTATTCGTTATAGCAATTTTATTGAAAATGGTTGTTAAAACCTTTTTGGGAATACCAGTGCTCGATAAATTCGGATCTTATAAAATACTTTTGAGGTCGGTCCACCAATCGTATTTCGGCAGATGGGACCTGGTTTCCAATCTTATTTTATAAAATAACTCCCATTTAACCCAATTTTTTATTTAAGGCTAATTATTTTGAAAAACTGATCAGGTGCACCATTTGCGGATCTAGCTAAGGGAATTGGGGTACGTCGGCCGTTGGAAAGCCGAGCCCGGAAAATCGGCCTCTTTTAACCTACAATTTCTAATTGGATTTTATTTTAGAAAGCCAAAATTATTTAATTAACGCAACCGCGAATTAAATCGAATCGAGTTCTATGTGGAAAAAATAATTAAATTCGTCCAATTAGCGTTCATTTCATTGCATTCATCATAAATCATCATCACATTCACGTCATCGCATATCATAGCAGAAATAATTAAAAGACCCGCTCTTTGCCTATGGTTAAACGGGCGGGGCCACAAACCAGGATTTTAATTAAATTAACAATTAGACCGAATATAAATAATAAACCTTAAAATCTGCAAAATCAATCAGTAAATAATTTGTTCGATTTGATTAGAACACAATGCTTGCCATTATTGATAATTTCTCTTTAATTAAGATTAAAACGTTTAATTTAATAGACATGAGATTAAATTAAAATAAAATAAGAGAAGTGTTCTGGAACCCTAGAACAGTTGCGCACGGGCAAGCTGTTCTATAAAGAAAGTTGCGTGACGGAATCCTAGTTGCGTGGGCGGCGACTGTTCGTTGAGCTTTAAAATTAAAATTTCAGTTTCATTAATACTTATTTAAGAATAATATCATTAAATAAAATATAAAAGAAATATAGAACTATGTCCACGAACAGTTCCGTCACGGCAGGTGGTACCAAGCAAAAGTCCAAGGTCTTTTGGAACATGCAGTTGCGTCAGCAGGTAAGTAGCTCGGTGGACGCAGCTGTTCTGGTCCGTAACTACTTTCAAACTACTCTTTTTACGTGTTCTTTTTATTAAAGCAAAGGTTTTAAATATATCAAAAACACTCAAAAATGGGCAAAATGATTGTTTAATCCAATACCAAAACTTAACCAAATACTAAGAAAATGAGAGTTTTCACAAATAAGCAAACTAAAAATGAAAAAGACAGTTTGATGATTACCTACCTCAGATTTGAGGATTTGCATACGGTTTAGAGAATTAGGGAACAAGGCTTCACGATCAGAAGCGTTAGCCACAGGATTTTAGCAAATAAAAATGTTTCCTTTTTTCTTCTTTTTCTCTGCTTTTTCTCTTTTTATGTCTTTTTGTCTTTTTTTAGAGTTTTTTAATCTATCTTTCTATGGCTTAAATCTTCCTCAAGGTTACTCCACGTTGAGTTCTTGGGGAAAACGCTAGGCCGTATCAAATGTCTCTCTGCCTAAAATATCAAAGTCCTAGAGAAAATTAAGAGAAAGTCCCCGTTTAAAGATATGAAAAATGTTTGTATTTTACTATGGGTAGGGCAATAGACAAAGCTGTGTCCACCGCAGGTAGTCAGCTGCGTGATAGAGGCCGCGAGCTTGCTTGCACGCAGCTTACTTTTCGAACAGTTGTTCCGCGTATCCATACAAACAGTGGTAGACCGTTACACGGGTGTGTCCCAGAATGGTTTCAGCCCTGGTTAGAGTTTGGCGTGACGGCCAGCTATGAGTGTCCGTGCCAATGCAGTGATAGCTGTGTGACGCAAGCCGCTTAACGCGGGTCAAGACTCTTTGGAAACTGGTTTCATGTCGGAATATATTTGGTTAAAAACACTACTGGTTGAACCGTGGGATGCTCTTAATTCCTTAAATCCTTATATCATCATCGGGGTTAAGGTGGGGGCAATAATTAACACGTCAATAGTTTTTTGCCCCGGCCACCTTATAATTAAGTTGTATAAAACGATTAATGTTAAAGTGGTCCATTTGAAACGGCCTTCAAGTCTGGCAATCATCCTCGAAGCTCAATTTTTAATCGGCTCGAAAAGATGTTGAAATGATTTGATCAGTGCTGGCCACCTACTCAGCTCGGTTTGATCAGTCTTTGTCGACTCCAGTCCGGATCAAGTAGTGATGTCCCAAAATTTGGTTTGATGGAGATACCTTCGAAGCTCGTTTTTGGGATCGGCTTGAAGGTTTTTTTAATTTGATCATTCTTGGCACGCTATCTCAGCTCGGTTTGATCGGCTTTTCCGTAGCTCCAGTCGGGATCAGTAGCTGCATCAAAATTTGGTTTGATGAAGATACCTTCGAAGCTCTGTTTTGATCGGCATTGAAGGGTTTTTAATTTGAAATCATCTGGCCACCTCTCAACTCCGTTTGATGGCTTTCGTCGGCTCGCAGTCGGATCAATAGAGAATCCTCGAGACTCGATTTAATGCGGCTCGAAAGACATTAGTTTTAATTTTTGATCATACTGGTCCACCTACTCAGCTTCGGTTTGATGCGGTCTTTCGTCGGCTCTAGTCGGATCAGTAGAGACATTGCCCTCGGAGACTCGGTTGATCGGACTCGACAGATCGCGTTGAATTTGCCTGGTCCAACTTCGGCAATTCACCATCATGTTGACCTGGAAAGAGAGTTCAAACAGCTTCGCAAAACACAATCACTGTTTAAGTGGCCCTCTATCAGCTTCGAAAAACCATCACTGAGTGCCAGAAAAAATTGTTCCCAAGAAAAAGAGAATATCTGTGTACAACCAGACTGTTGGCTTTTGTTAGGAGGAAGTTGGGACATCACATGCCCCATGCATTAATCATGAAAAATAAAGGATTTGCATCAAGGCAAAAGATTATAACTTTTGCCCCCAGTCGGAAATTCCGACCTATGGGACGCAAAAATATTAGCTTTTTAGGTATGTTTTTCCAAATATTTTCTACTGTCAGAAATTTGGTTAATATTCTTGGCAAAAAATTTAGAAAAATTTATGCAAAATATTTTTTGAAGTCTGAATTATTCAGGTATACCCCCTTTCCCTTGGAAAATTTCGCCCCATGGTGGCTTGAAGAAACTTAACCCTGAGGGTAATCTGGGCAATTTTGATGCTTTCGTGTTGCCCCTGTGCGGTTGAGTAAGAGCAAAATTGCTGGAGTGTACGAGCGCATGATACCTACCACCATCTGAAATTTGCTTGAGCGGGCCATTATGGGCTTTTAGGTGGGCCATGGGCGGGCCTTCACTGGGCTTGATAAAAGTATGGTGGGCCCATTGCTACCGGGTTGGAGAAGTGGGGCTTCGGGGCCAGTTATCTAACTATGAAGTAAACTTTCTTCTTAACGCAATTCATTTTCAGCTTATAACAAACGCCTAAGCAATCTGAGAAATTTCTCTGAACTTTTCAACGCAAAAACAATGTCTCAAACTCTCTGAAATTTCTGCTTCCTCCTGCCTATACTCCGGAGATGGTAAGGACCCTAGGGGGATCCCTGGATATTCCCGACTTTTTGACGGCGAGCCGGGTGCTGTGTCCAGCTGGAATCACATTGACCTTCGGGGTTTAACGCGACCGGCTGCAATCTTCTCCGTTTGCCAGGTACGGAGTTTCCGCGGTGGCCGCTACGAGACCTAGCCGGATTCGCGGCTTTTCAGGGCCTGAGGTAAGTAAATTTTTTTTTTATTTTCTTGCTTTCGATCGACAATAATTTTGGTAATTTTATGGAAGTTTGTTAGCTCTGTTTCATGCGCTCGGCAGTCGCGCCTAAACGCAGGAAAGAGTTTGCGTGACGCAACTGTTTCCAGCATGAACACGTTTGCGTGACGGCAGCTGTTTCTAGTGGAGCAGTTGCGTGACGCAAACTATTTGAGGCAGCTCCAGAGAACCCTAAGCTTTCCTGAACCTTAGGATTTCACCTTTTGCATGCGTTAGAAGCTTGTAATTGTTGGTAAATAATTTATGCCTTCGCTTATGCGACATGATCTTGCCCTGAAAAAATGCATAAAAATAACACAAAACACAATGAAATTGGAAGCTATAATTTGAATTCTGCGTAACACTGTCAGAAGTTGCGTCACGCGGCTGTTCTTTTGGAAGAACAGTTTCCATGACGCGACTGTTCGTGCAACGGGCTACGGCTTTGAACACTTGAGATGGCGCAGCTGTTGAGGTGCGTGGCCGGCAGCCTGTAGAGTATGCGTGGTCGCATCTGTTTTCCTTAAGATATCAAAAACTTTGAAACAAGTTGCGTGTACGGCAGCTATGGGGTTGCGTGGCCCGCATGTACTGAGGGTGCGCGACGCCGGATGTTTTTCAGGGTGACGCAGCTATGTAAGGTGCGTGAAACGCGCTACGTATTAAACCGAAGACTCCTGACTTTTTTTTTTAATTTTTTTCCTGCCATAGATAAAAGCAAATACATTGTCAGTAATAATACTTATTTAAATTGAGAATTTTTCTTACACAGGTTGATCTAGGCAAGGCCCCGCTCCGTGGAATCATATACCACTGGCGCATCTACAATTTTGGGATCTGCTGGACCATGCCATGCTAGCTCGAGTCATTAACCTGCCGGCTTTCGGCGACTATAAAGCTACAGGCGGGGCCTTCCGCCGCCACAGCCTCTGTTTTCCACATGCCATCACGGCGGTGGTCGGGCGCATGATGGAGGCGGGTGGAACGAAGAGAACTGCACGGATACGTATTCGTGGTTCGGGCTAGATCAGGCAAGATAACGCTGCACACCCATTGATTATGCGCTATCACGGGGTCCTCAGGTTCGTTGGTCCAGTTCGCTCCATACTGGACGTCGTATCAGCACGCCACCTTGGAGCCAGCTGGTTCGCGGTACTCTTGCTCCGTGTTGACCAACTGCAGAACGAGGTACATCTGACGCAGGGGGATTGCCGTGTCCATATGAAGGTGGGTTTATGCGTTTTGGGCCGAGACGGATAGCAGGACGGGCTGGCACGCATGGAGGGAGTTGAGTGGAGGCCCGGCCTGCTGCCCCTGGGGCATATACTGGAGGAGAGGGACAGGCCCTGCTCGGTCTTTTCTGTTCTACATTAATTATCGTCCAGCTACTATGGCACCTTCCCTAGAAGAAGGGAGATCCGGCGGTGCTGTTGTCCTGAGGGAACTTGACCAGGTCGGAATCCTTCGACTGGGGTCACCTTAGCTTTGCTCACTCTATCAAGTCTGGATGTGGTGGACCGTGGTAGCGGGTGAAGGTGACTGGCAGTTCATCCGGCCAGTGGAGGTAATTCTATTCTCTTTCACCTTTCTCTTTTGGTCATTTTTATTTTTCCACTGTTCAAACCTGTATACTGACATCACTGTAAATCTTACTTGCATTGGTGTGGGCTTATGAGTACTGGCATCTACCAGGTGTTCCGAGTGGTGACACTTCGCCCTAATGAGTCTAGGGTGGAATCCCTCGTTTTTAAAATTGTATCTCTGGCCCATTTGCCACCATACCTAATGCCCAGTGGCGAGGTATTCCCCGAGTACTGGAGGAATGCTTTTCCTTAATGATAGGGAGCTGTCTGATGTAAGGTACCCAAAACCTCTGAAGAACTTTAAGCTTCTTATTTCCATCTCTTTTATACTGTATTGTACTGATTCAATAGTCCGTTTTGTCAGCTACTCTCTTGAAAAAAAAAAAAAAAAAAAAAACTTTCCCTTTTTTTGGGGGGAGGGGGATGCCTGGCAGTCTTATTCGCGGTCGTGAAGGTAGCAGAGTGCATACCCCGGTCGAGGCTCTTGGGATAGCCGGGGTAACTGGGGCTGAGGTTATTACCTAGGGAGAGAGTTTAATGACACTGCCGGTGGCCCCGGAGGCGGCAGCTGCGAGTGTGCCTCATGATCCCCTCGTCAATATGTGCTTATTAGAGGCATAGACCCGGGAGGACCTGGAGGAGGAGGTATAGGGCTTTTCTTGCTAATGGATTTTTGTCCGCCTTGGCGGACTTCCGTTCACAGCAATACTTCCTCCTCTCTGGATGCAAGGCTGGCTTCCAGAGGTCTTGAAGGTATTACAGGTGATCCTCTTGTCTTCATCTTATTTATTTTTCTTGGACTGTTTAACCACTTACTAATTTTTTCTTCCTCATGTGGACTTGTCGTAGGAGCGAAAAAGAGGCATAAAGACAGCGCCCATTACAGGCTGATAGGGCTTGCGCTGAGGCAAGGGGCGTGCGGCTGGCTGTCGCTGGCGGTCGGCTGGAATCGTAATTAGGCGATGTCCCGTTCCCATCGGTAATGGAGGTGGTGCTAGATTCCTGGTCTGGGCCTGGGATCGGGCATCATCAATTCCTGTACCTCAGGCGGGCTCCTCCACTACCGCCTCGCAGCTGGATCCTGAGCATACACACATGTGAGTAATTAAACTGACATTTCAAAAGTTAGAATGTTTCTCACACCTGAATGAGTTCCTTTATTAAACGGTTTCCTGTACTTGCAAGGTGCCCTGCTCAGAGATTCTGGAGGTTTATCCAGAGATTCGGGCTTCGTCGGTCATCCATTCGCCGCCCAGCTCTAACTCTAAGCGTCACGAGAGGGTGTCACGAGAGGGTATGTATGATCTTCATGTTCTTTGTCCTCTTCTTTATTCTTTGCTTACCTTTTCTTACATATTCCTGTTTTTACAGGATCTGGAGATCGGGAGGTTACGAAGGCACCAGTCTCGCCAGTCCAGTGCTGTGAGCCGGCTCCAGGCGGAGACCTGAATGCCCATCCAACCACCATGGGCAGTAAACATCAGGTCAAATAATGATGGTGCTTCGTTCATTAGACCCTTTTACTCGTCTATAAATGGAGGCTTCCCTTTTACATCTTCTTCAAAGCACATCCGTTTCTTAGATAATCATTTTCCATGGCCTTTAGACACCAAGTTTCATCCTTCGTCCAATCCATCCCTGACGACCTATGGCAGATTCCACCTATGAACCAACTCGTTTGGCTGAAATATTTCAAAGTTTCAAAGACCTTAAAACCGACCAATGGCTTCTTTGAGTCTTGGGCTTCGTCACACGTTTCAATCTAACACCATGGGTTTTTCCGGTTGAGACCTCTAAATTAATCTCCCGGAACCTTGATGAGGAAATGTTGTGCCGTGATCGGATATCAATCTGAACAAGATGAAACTCCGGCTTTATGCCCCCCGTTGAGGCCCTAAGTATGGATTTTAAGCCGAGATTGTGGCCCTGTCGTCAGTTCTAACCTCCTGA
Source organism: Jatropha curcas (assembly GCF_014843425.1). Next base: position 184,148 of record NW_023590757.1, read on the forward strand.
CCGGCATAAAACCAACGCGGATCAAGGTCCCGTTCCCTTGGAGCCTTTTCTGAGTAGGGTTCCTGTCCACGGATCTAGATGTCCCTCTTGATTCGAGGCTTGCTGTTTTCTTGTTCTGTTGAATGTGTATGCCATGAAGAATCGCTACCCTAAGAATTTGGAGATTTCGGCTTCTGACGCGTTGTTCGTGACATGCGAAATGTATCATGCATACTGTCTTCATGATGATATTGGGAGAGAATGATGTGTTGGTTCAGGGGAATTGCCCTTCACATCACGCACTTCAATGTGTCATCATCGCGGTTGTACCAATGTTTTGCTACAGAGCCTGGGCTCTAAGACAATTTACAAGTTTTGATTCTTTCGGTCCCAGCTCATTTGATTCCAACCTATGGCCCTGCCAACTTCCGTCTCGTCTCGAGGACGGTTTCTTTGATTTATTGGGGATAACCCTAACAATTCGTGGAATTGTCCTGGTGGAGGATCAGACTGGTCCACCAACCGTAAAGTAATGAACTCAACTATGTATTGTAGCCAGTCTAGACGTTCTATGGCTAATTTCCAAGATTGGATCAAGCCGTCATACGGCATGATACAACGTGTCCCTCGAAATCCAACAAAATTTGAAAGGTGGGTGGGTGATAGGACTCGCATGCTGTTGAACCAAATTTGGCTGACCGTTGGCAAAATTGAAACAAGCCCCAGGTACTGATGCACAGGAATTAATGCAGGACATTGTGTACACCTGCATATGCTCAACTGGTTCTTTACCCCATTAAGGATGCTGTTCCGTGAAAATTTGGCGCATCTGATGATTACTCCTCTACTACAAAATAAAAAATGTTTGTTTGTTGTTTTTTCTTCTTTGTCTTCTTTTATTCTTCGGGCCCATGAAGCTTCCTAATCTAGACTGTACTGCTGTTCTTTCAAATAATGACTCCGGATGACTCTGTACTTTAAAATTAATTCCTGCACCACGATGTACAACGCAAAGACAACAAACAGCTTTTTCTATTCGAAAATCATGTTGTTGTGTTCAGTTATTTGGGCCTCCCTGCCCCACGGGTTAATAAATGAAAGCCTTCATAAAAATAAATTATTCTGTAAAGAACGAAAGCTTAAACTTGGGGAAACAAACAAAAGAATGGGGTGACTTATTTTTTAGTTAGGTCTGCACAGATCAAACACAAAATTAAAACAAACGCAATCCTTTATGGTATGCATGAACCTATATGAGTAACTCAAGGTTTATTTCATGTTTTATTATGATCTTCTAGGGAAATTGCTGAGAAAAGATGGTGTTCGTCCAATCCCCCCCCCCCTTTTCACTGATCAATGTTTTAAAAGAACTCACTTGCTTAGGCAGGACCAACAGTCGAGATTATTTAATTACCAGATGGTCACTTGTCAGATAAAGCAGAGGGGGAGGGTGTTGCATCTTGACCATAGACCGTAAACAATAAAGGAAGAAAAATTTCGAAATTCAAATCCTTTATTAATTCTTACTTCTTTTCACATTATCAAAAGTAAGAAAAACTTATTTATATTTTAATACAATGGGTCAATTAATTCTAGACTACCTCATGTTTCTATTCCTCCTTCAGAGTCAAGTTGATGGCGTTGAGCAACCATTCACACATCTGTCAACGACATTGCATGGATAGGTCTCTGCATTATAAACTCAGCCCACGCGTTGAAATCGACGAAAATTTTGCTTTTTTTATTATTATTTTTTTATTCAAGCTCTAACTTTTGCCTAAGCCGCCTTTCGGGTTTTCAAACCTTAGGCGAGCTCATTTCTTGCTAAGCCTGCCCTTTCGCGTTTTCAAAGCTCAGTTCCTTTTTTTTTTTTTTTAAAGTCGAAATCATCATTTCAAGGCATATAATCTTTTCATTTGATTCCTGGATTGACAAATCCGGTCATCGACAGGGGCCTTCCCTTCCATGGTAATTAATTTCAGGCGGCGCCTTAGTAGTAATATCCTGGACTCTGAACGGTCCATGCCAGTTGGGTTTGAATTCGTCCACCAGGATGAATTCCTGAGCTTCTGATCCAATAAAATCTGATTCAATACGCAAATCTCCATTTTTTAAGCCCCTATGGACTGTACTCGTCTTGAATATGTAAAAAACGAGCAATCGCTTCTACTTTTCATCATGATCCTGGAAGTCGAGCATATCAGTCTTACTTCCATCTAAGAGGAGCGCTAGATCTCGTCATCTTTTTTTGACCCATTCTTCCTACGGTCAGACCGAGCTCTCTACCAAACCCTCTGAGAGACTTCTTTTTCGAAGCTCTATCGGTAACACTGCTCCATTTCTATATTACAAGTTCAAAGTGGAGAGGCTCCATTTCACTGATTTGAAGGTAGTGCGATGCCCCAGAGGTGCGAAAGGAAAGTTTCTCACGGCCGCAGGCTTCTGTACCTTTCACACATCTTTAAAACAGGATTCTTTTAATCTCCTTTATTCGGGGCTTCTACTGCACCATTAGCCTGAGGCGAATAGGAGTAAGAAGAATGGTGAATGCTCAACTTTATATCATATAGAGACCTGACCAACATCTGCTTGAAAATGAGGAACCATTATCTTGTAACTATGTGAATCGGGCACACCAATAGTGACCAGAAAATGTTCTGTTCAATGAATCTAGCACAACTTGTTTGGTGTTAGAAGGTTTTGGTAGATTGAGCCTCAAATCCATCTAGAAAAGTAAGTCCAGCTGCAAACAATATATATTTGATTGGCCATTCGATGCTATATATTGATGGCCATTCGATGCTGCTGGCGTGATTTTTCTGATAATATCTATGCCCCATGCAGAAAAAGGCCAAGAGGGAGCTGTCGGATGCAGTTCAACAGCAGGTAAGTGGCTTTTATTATCATGATATTAGCTGGTATTGTAATTGAAGCACCTAATGGCGAGGTGTTTTCGCCCAAGGAGATCCCTTAAAAACCCCGGAAAAAGGACCTCGGAAAACTATTATTATTGGTTTAGAAATTTTATTGGTTTTTTTATTGAAAACGGTGTTAAAACCTTTTGGGATCGCGGTGCCGGTAAATCGGTCTTATGAATTATTTTAGTCGCCACCCATTATTTCGGCAATGGGACCGTTTCCAATTTTAATTTATAAAATGACTCCATTTAACCCATATTTTATTTAAGGCTGACTATTTGAAAAACTGGTCAAGCGTACCAAGTACGATTCTAGGTAAGGGAATTGGGTACGTCGGCCCATTGGAAGCCGACGCCCGGAAAATCGGCCTCTTTTCGGCCTCTTTAACCTACGATTTCTAATTAATTTATTTAGAAAAGCCCAAATTATTTAATTAAACCCAACCCAAAATAAATCGAAACCGAGTTCCTATATGGAAAATAATTAATCGTCCCAATTACGGTCATTCATTGCATCATATAAATTAATCATCCACACTCACCCATTCATCCACAATATTTAGCAAAATAATAATTAAAGACCCGCTCTTGCCTTATGGTAAAGGCGGCCACCAGCCAGATTTAATAATATAATCAATAATAAAAATAATAAATAATACATCCTAAAATCCCATAATCACAATAAATTAATTGATTTGGTCTGAGTTAAAGGCGCACAATTTGCCATATTGATTCATTTTCCGAGTTAACATTTGAAATATTAACTTAATGAAATGAAATTAAAATAGATAAGAAAAGTATTCTGGAACTTTTAAGACAGTTGCAATCACGCAGCTGTTCTATGATAGAACTAGTCGCCGTGACGGAACTCTTAATTATTAACCTAGACGATTTAAAACAGTTGCGTCACGCAGCTGTTCCTACGAAGAACAGTCGGCGTGACGGAACTCGTAGTGCGTGGCGCGGACTATTCGTGAAGCTTATTAAAATGCCCAGGTTTTATTAACTACTATTGAAAGCCGTAACATTAAACAACAACTATAAAAAACGAAATTAAAGATTGTGGTGCACGAACAGTGCGTCACGCGAGTGGTTCCAGTCCAGGTTAAAGCCTTTGTGGACATTGAACAGTTTGCCGTACGCAGTAGTAGCGCGTGACCCCAGCTGCTCTTTTGGTCCGTAACTACCTTTCAAATTACTTCTTTTACGTTTTTACGTGTTCTTTTTGTTAACAATGATTAAACACAACTCAGAAACACTCAAGAATGGGCAAAGTTACGTTTAACCAATAACAAACCAACTAAATATTATGAAAATGAGATTTTTAAGAAATAAAAGACTAAAAATGAAAAGAGAAAGTTAAAGTGATTACCTAACCCTTAGATTTGAGGATTGCATGGACTTGGATTGGTTTTGGGACACTGCTTCACGATCCCAGAAGTATTGTTATCAAGTTTTCACAAAACAAATGTTTCTTTTTCCTTTTCTCTCTTCTCCTCTTCTTATCTTTTTTTTATATTATAGTTTTAAATCTATATGTCTAATGGCTTGATCTTCCTCAAGATTACTCACTTGAGTTCTTGGGGAAGAAACCTCAGCCGTAAATGGAAAACTTTAACTTAAAACGTTGAAGTCCAGAGAAAAAATGAGAGAAAAAGTCCTGTTTTTAGCACAAAATGTTGTATTTATATGGGTAGAGCAATAGAGCAAAGTTGAGTCACGCAGGTAGTAGTTGCGTGACGCAACCGCAAGCTGCGTGACGCAGCTTACTTTTCGTACAATTGCTGCGTATCCATACAAACAGTGCAGGCCATTGCACGGGCGCGCGCCAGAGGTGTCAGCCTGGTTAGAGTTACGTGACGGACGCAACTAAGAGTGCCGTCACGCAGGTGATAGCTGCGTGACGCAAGCCCTAACGCGGGTCAGACTTCCGTTTGGGCGGTTCGATTCAAATTTGGTTTAACACTTCTGGTTGAGTCGTTGTACCTTATCCCTATCCGTCATTATCATCACTAGGTTAGGTGGGCATTAAAATTACGGCGTCAACACGAGGTCACCACAATGTGGCCAGAGATTGTTGTTTCCGGTCACTAAACTAATATGGTCTTGAAGTATGAACGGCCTGCATTCATGGGAATGGGAAGCTCTTCTTGCATCTGTGCTTAAGGAGGTCGAGAAGGTATAGGAGATTTGTTATTGGTTATCGAACACGCCAACGAGAGATGGAAAGTAGAAGAAGAAAGATTGAAGCCCTATGTTGAGTACTTGTTGAAGAAGGCAGCACTTTTTTATAAGATCACCTTCACTCACATAGGAAGAACCTATAACAGAATTCCGGATGCATTAGCAAACTTAGCATCAGCTTGGAAGAATTTGAGTAAAGTCCCGAAAAGCCATTTATCATTACCGTAGCTAATATCCCGTGCTATCAAGAACATTTTGTGAACCAGGTCGAATATCTGTTCTCGCCCATCTCCCAATTTTATCATTAATAGTCTAGAGTTGAGATCCTTTAAAACCCCGGAAAAGGACCTCGGAAAACCATCTTTATTCGTTTAGAATTTTTATTGGAAAATGGTGTTAAAACCTTTTGTTTTGGGAATACGGTGCCGATAAATCGTCTTATAAAAAATAATTTTGAAGTCGCCACCCAGTTATTTCGGCAATGGGACCGGTTGTCCAATTTTATTTTATAAAAAAATTGACGCCATTGTAACCCATTTTGTTATTAAGGCCAATTATTTTGAAAAACTGGTCAGGCGCAACATGTGCGATTCGTAGGTAAGGGAGTGGATACGTCGGCCCGTTGAAGCCCGCCGCCGGGGAAAACCGGGCCTCTTTTTAACCCTACAATTTCTAATTGATTTTTATTTTAGAAAAAGCCAAATTATTTAATAACCCACCCGGATAAATTAAACCCAACCCGAATAAATCGAACCGAGTTCCTATGTGGAAAATTAATTAACCGTCCCAACTAGGTTCATTCATTGCATTCATCATAAATCATCATGACATTCATCATCCATTCATAGCAGAAATAATTAAAAGACACACTCTTGCCTTATGGTTAAAGGCGGAACACAAACCAGATTTAATAATATAATTTCAACAATATAAATAATAAAACCTAAAATCTCAATATCATAGTAAATTAATTTGCTTGATTTGATTAGAACACAATCTGCCCATTATTGATAATTTCTTGAATTAAGACTAAACATTTATTTAATGATAATAAGATTAAAATAAAAATAAAAAGTGTTCTGGAACCCTAGAACAGTTTTGCGTCACGAGCATGTTTATGAAGAACAGTTGGTTGACGGAACTCCTAGTTGGCGTGGCTCGACTGTTCGACTGTTCGTGAGCTTATTAAAATTTCCAGTTTCATTAACTATTTATTTAAGACATAACATTAAATAAAAATATAAAAACGAAATATAAACTACTCCCATGAACAGTTCCGTCACACAAGTGGTCCAAGCAAAGTCAAGGTCTTTTGGACATGAACAGTTGCGTCACGCAGGTAGTAGCTGCGTGATGCAGCCGCTGTGGTCCGTAACTACCTTTCAAACTGTGAACCCCTCTCCAAAACATCAAAACATACAAATGCATGTGATTAAGGAAGAAATGCACGTGATGTGTGAGTCGCCACCTTGTTTAATTATTTTAGGGTGAACTAGGAAAAAACCCTAAGTGATCACAAATAAGCAACTAAAAAATGAAAAAGAAAGTTTAGAGATTTATCTAACCCTTCAGATTTGAGGATGGCAATACGATTTAGATGATTAGGGAACAAGGCTGTTCACGATCCCAGAAGCGTTTAGCACCCAAGTTTTAGCAATAAAAAAGTTTCTTTTCTTCCTTTTCTCTCTGTTTTTCTCTTTTTATGTCTTTTTGTATTTTTTTAAGTTTTTAATCTATCTTTCTAATGGCTTAATCTTCCTCAAAGGTTACTCACTTTGAGTTCTTGGGGAAAACCCTAAGCTGTAATCCAAAGTCTCTTCTGCCTAAAAAATCAAAGGTCTAGAGAAAATGAGAGAAAAGTCCCGTTGGTAAAGATGAAAATGTTTGTATTTAATGGTAGGGCAACAGAACCAAAGGCTGCGATTCACGCATGGTTTAGTAAGCTGCGTGACGGAAGCGCGAGGCTTGCATGACGCAGCTTACTTTTTCATTACAGTTGCCGCGACCATGCGTATCCATACAAACAGTGCAGACCGTTACACGGGCGTGTCCCAGTGGTGTCAGCCTGGTTAGAGTTGCGTGATGCAGCTATGAGTGCTGTCACGCAGGTGATAGCTGCATGACGCAACCCTAACGCGAGTCAGACTCTTTGGACCGGTTCGATTCGATTTTTGGTTAAAAACACTTCTAGTTGACCGTGATTCTTTATTCCTTATCCTTATATCATCACCGGGTTAGGTGGGGGCATAAAATTACGCGTCAACAAACTGGGGAATGTTGTAGAAGATAAACTTGGGCCGAGAAATAATAAAATATTGAGGTTTATTTTTCATAATCATATGGGCTGAATCTTCAAATTTATACTGAGATAATAGAGAGATAATAGATTCTAGTGTTTCAGGCTTACTACGGGCCTCGGGGGCCTTAAGCTTACCTGGGCCCTAGTGCCGGTCCGACCCACAGAAACGGATCGTGACACAAAGATATTGTGTGATTACTTGAGCAACAAGTTAACTCGTGTATATGATAATATGACTAAAAATGCTATTGGATGTGTGATTTGATACTGATATGAGATTACTTGTACTGCAAGTTATGTGAGATTGCTTGCGAAATAAGTTATTATGTTATGATTGATATTGTTACTTGGGATACAATTAAACATGAATGGGAATTGATTATAAGTATATGCATGGGAATATGGTGTAAAAATGAAAATTATTATAATAAATGATATTTTAATGTTATATATGATATCAATGGACCATACATATATGTTGTGTGATTACATATGTATTGTTGAGTACCATTGAGTTTTATACTCAACGTGATGTTTTTAACTCCCGTAGGTTGAAGGTCAGCCAATAACATGTATGCAGTTGGTGAGTGGTTCGATCGACTACCTCCTCGAGTTCAGGACCGGGTTTGGGAGGCAGAATTTTGTCGTTTCATCGACATGCTACCTATGGTGCAAGAGCGAACAGTCCCGGCGAGCATTATAGTGGTTATAGAGCAGTGGATGGATACTACCCACACTTTCCATCTACCCTTCGGCAAGATGACGATCACACCAATGGATTTTACTACAATTACTGGACTACCTTTTGGAGGGCTGTCTATCGTATTTGATGACCAGCTGAGGACTTTGGATCGACTGGATTTGCGAGAGAGTCTTCGAGCTGCAGTAGGCATAGAGCCTATCATTTTTGACAAGAGGGTACTGTATGAGAGCATCATCTCCCATTATGAGGCCATGCCCCAGGACTGTGTAGCTGGGATGGATATGGACGTGCAGCCCGAGCTTTTCTGTTTTACTTGCTCTCGACTACCTTATTCACAAATCATGGTAACGACGCAGATCTAGTGCTTCTACCCCAACTGCAGGACCTAGATATGACTAGGCAATTTAACTAGGGTGCTACTGCCTTGTCATATTTGTATTATGGCATGCATTTCTGCATCCACAGAGCGCACTTGAAGGTTCGCTATTGGTGAGCCATTGAGGTATTTTTCTTGACTATTCTCTTTCTTCTATGCTTTTATTCTTTCCGCCTTATTTACTCATGTCTTATTTGCAGTACAAATCTAGGCTTATGAGCACCTTGTCCTCCCTATGCCGAGGTTACATGGCTTCAAGGCTGACACTAGCGTGACATCCCTCCCTCGAGGCTAGGCATGGAAGTTCAGCCGAAAGTTTGCATACACCACATCGAAAATCTCGGTGTTCCGGCAACTCTTAAATGGCTTGACTTGGGACCAGGTACATGTGCAACTTCACATTATTTTTTATCTTTTTCTTTTTCTCTCTTTTTTTTTCTTCTCATTTTTTCTTTTTCTTTTGTCTTTTTCTTTCTCTTTTTTTTTTGTTGTTTTTTTTTTTTTTTCAGATAATAAATTACCCGTGGGGTGATGTAGTTGATTACACTGATTTCATTCAGGCAACCATCGTTCTTTTTTTTTTGTTGTTTTTTTTTTTTTTGCAGATAATAAATTACCCGTGGGGTGATGTAGTTGATTACACTGATTTCATTCAGGCAACCATCGTGTACTAGTAGGGGCAGTTTCTCCTTCTCGATTTATTCTACAACATGTATTACCTCGGTAAGAGGGTGTATGAATAGGTGCTAGGCCCAGACCAGAGGAAAGTGCCTCACGACGTGCCATACTATATGATTTCCACTAGATCTATCTGGCTGGAGTCAGATATTGCGGCTGCTCGGAGGAGGTTAGCTCCCATTGACCACTTAGGTGCTTTTGTGTCAGGTGCTTTTGCCATCTTCGTATGGACCCAGCTCCTAATCTAACTTCCTCCTACCACTGAGTTCGATCCATTTGCAGAAACAGAGTTAGATAAGGGACATGACGGTGCCCCAATATAGGTGAACTTCATCCACTCTTGATATTCTGTCCATGGCTTTCCTCCAATATATGTTTCTCTTTTATTCGCTAACTATGTTTTATCCTTGCAACAGTAACAGCGCGGCAAGCGCATGAGAGGAGGCTTTGACTCTAGGGCTCCAGATATGGCTGCCGTAGTCGGCAAGCCAGAGCATGGATCGGGTGCATCCTTTTCTTCTATCTTGGATCACACAAGTTAGACTGCTCAGGGCATGCTAGAGACACATCTGGTGAGTCCGTACCGATGTCTCCATTTGGTTGCACCCATGTGAGTACCATCTGCTATTTTGTTCTAATTATTGCTTTTGATTATTCTACTTTCTTATTGTTTGCCCCTGCTTCATCTTGCGGGTATCCATTGTCGATTACAATGAGGTGAGCTAGTTGTACGAAGTGGCACGCCTCAAGCTTGTTGTGGCGAGGCTCTCTGATGAGCACGTGTCTATAAGTATAAACAACCACAAAAGAAAATATGCAATGCATATGCCATGTATGTGTGTAACATAACTACTGATGTTTATGAATGTATATAGAGAGCTAGCATGGTGCCTCCAGCAGGTCGAGGTCGGGGGCGCTCAGCGAGGTGGTCATGCTAGTCGAGGAGCTGGACACCGGCCAGTTGTAATCGAAGAAATTGAGGATTCCAATAGTGAGGACTCGAAGGAGATAGCTTCGATCATGTCTTGAGCTGGCTGCCCTAGGATAATTCTGCTTGTTTTTCTTCTTTCCACTCTTTTGTATTCGGACCCGGTTTAGGAACATTTTGTAAAGAATAATTATTTTCATATATAAAAGGGCCAAAAACCATTTTCTTTACATATTTCTGAGTGATATTAAAGTATTTGTGCTTAATAGCTGATAATTACATCGCTTGTTGAATCCGAGAAGCGAAAGGCAGCATTTTCTGCAGTTGTCTGGCAAGTAGTGGCATGCGCCACTAATGTTGCAGTGGTAGCCAGCTATCAAGCTGTCATTTTATTCTCTTGCTATAAAGGCCCATAAAACTTATTCACATTACAAAAACTCTTCTCCATATGAAGCTCTTACTCAAAAACTTCCCCAAACTTGCCATTTCTTCCACATTTTTCACGGATCGATCCTTAGCACCTGTATTTGAAGCATTATTTTGCAGTCTTAACCGTGAGGATTGGGATTCGCTGTCACCATTCGAACTGAACGGGCTGAGTTACTACCTGAATATTCAGGTTCAACCTGAGTTGCTGCAGTGGTTGATCAACCACTTTGATCCTTCGGACAACTTAAGCATAAACTTAAAAATTAATATGAATTAAAAGTATAAAACTTATTCATATTCTTTTATTATGCATTTGATTACAATTTATTAGATTTTGTTGATTGGAGACTAGTAGTGGCCATTAATATAGATGTTGATTTACAGAAGTGTTTCTTTTTATTTGTGCATGGAATGTGTGGAGGCCTAGTAATGGCCACTGATGTGGATATTGATTTATAGAAGTATTTTTTTTATGTTTGCAAATTTGGATTTATTAGTTTTTTAAGGGAAAATGCTGTCGAATTTTTTCCTTGAAAATATCATAATGAACCATAAGTGATTAATATAAATACAAGTACCTTACTACACATTTGATGTCTTTCTCAATCTGGATGGAAGAGAAGACATTAAATTGTCCAAGTTGGACGGTTTAGAAATGTCTTTTAAGTACAAAAGTACAAACACATGCAATAGTTACTTAATCATCTTTTGATTGATTTAAATAGTATCTCTCATTTTTATGTTCTCCGCATTCATAGTGAAATGACTCTATTTCACTTTAAGGACCTAGAGAATTGGCGGTAGATGCTGCCGAAATTTCATTAGATGCTTATGAACACTATTATATGTGTCCGTACTGTGTACTTATATTGCATTTCTGAATGTGCTAGGTTCCCACCCAAATATTTTTGACTCATATATGATACACATCCGTCGTCATAATAAAATAACAAAGTAGCTTCTGATAACTAAACAGGCAACATGTCTGCTGATCGTATGCAGATGTACCAAAGATACGAGTTGAGTGGTTTATTAAGGAGAGATTTTGTAATATCCTAAATTTTTATTTTCAAAACTTTTGAAATTTTAATAAATCAAAAATCTGAATTTGTGACTGTATGGGCTTAAGTGCCGAGTAATTTTAATCTGGGCCTAAAATCTGGGCCTTAAAATTGCTGAGTTGGACTCAAGCCCAAAACAAGTTATCGGAACTTCAGTCGAAAATTAATTTAAACTTCTTTAGGGAATTGCATATTGGGACCACTTAAAATAATAATAAAATTATATTTACCAATAGTAATTCCTAAATTTAATTAAAACAATTTAAATAAATCAAAATTAGAAAAGCTTAAAATGGGGGTTATTCAGTAAAATAATAATTGTTAATAAAATAGGAACGTAAATCGGCGTAAAGTTTCTAAAACCAAGAGGAAAAACCAGATAATCAAACAAAAAGTGAGCTAAATCGTTGAGGGTTGAACCAAACCGATTCGAATGCGAAACCGGAATGGGCCCAGAAACCCTCTAGAAACGCTCTTCTCTCTTTTTTTTTTCTTTCTCGTTCTCCTCCCCCTGGATCGGCGGACCTCCTCCTCCTCCTCGCCTCCTCCTCCCTCTCCTTCGATCTCCGTCCTCCAGCCACCAAATCGGGCAAATGGATACTCTAAAAACCTTTACTCAATGCAAGGAAGGAGAATATGGCTTTGACTTGAAAAGCTGGGTTAATTATAAAAATTTTATATAAAGAAAGATTTCCTAGCAACCGTCTGATGATAGTTTGGAGATTAATGTAATAAACCTTATGATAAGCTTCAGTTAGGTGGTACGATGTAGTTTGAATGGAACTTTATTTTAAATATGACGATTGGCGGTAGAAATACAATCTAAATACCCCACTCACTTCGTTTCCTCGGTCTGTATTTTCGCTCTTGAGCCGTCTCCTTGGTTCTGGAAGCAATTTCTTATAACGTTAAAATTCCCCATGCGTCCATTCTCATTCTTACCTATTATATTCAATTTGAGGACGAATTGTCTTAAGGGGGAGGGAGATTGTAATATCCTGAATTTTTATTTTCAAAACTTTTGAAGTTTTAATAAATCAAAAATCTGAATTTAATAAATCAAAAAGTCTGAATTTGGACTTGTATGGGCTTAAGTGCCGAGTAGTAATTTTAATCTGGCCTAAATGCGAAGCTTGGACTCAAGCCCAAAACAAGTATCGGAATTCTAGTCGAAAATAATTTAAACTTCTTAGAATTGATATTGGACCACGAAAAGATATTGGACCACTTAAAATAATAATAAAATTATATTTACCAATTAGTAATCCTAAATTTAATTAAAATAATTAAATAAATCAAATTAGAAAGACTAAAATGGGGTTATTCAGTAAATAGTTAATTGTTGATAAATAGGAACTGTAAATCGACGTAAAGTTTCTTAAAACCAGGAGAAAAACCAGATAATCAAACAAAAATTGAGCTAAATCGTTGAGTTGAACCAAATCGATTCGAATCGAACCGGAATGGCCCAGAACCCTCTAGAAACGCCTTCTCTCTTTTTTTTTCTTTTCTTTTCTCCTTCCCTTGGATTGCGCGACCTCCTCCTCCTCCTCCCTCTCCTTCGATCTCCGTCCTCCGGCCACCAAATCTGGCAAATGGATACTCTAAAAACCTCTACTCAATGCAAGGAAGAAGAATATGGCTTTGACTTGAACTAAAACAGCATCTATTTTGAAAGGGAAGAGCTTGAAGTTTTGGCACCGTAGCGACACCTTTCTCCGGCGATTCACGCCATTTCAGGCAAGCCTAGAGCGCAAGGTGAGTACCAAATGACTCCTCTCTTCTTCCTCTTTCATCTCCTCTTTCATTTTGAATGGCCTCCTCGTCGACTATAATAGCCAGATCGGAGGAAAACACAAAATGGTATCACCGAACGCTTATCCGGTCAACATTCCGGGCCAAATAGTTCATACCCACCCTTGATTTGAATAACATATTTAGTGATCCTGCTTCATCGAACCGATCCTCTCATCGAAACGAATAAAATGATATATTGTTTGTTAATTTTGGTGAAGATTTGACTTTTCCGGCCACCGTGCACGGCTGCGGCGGCGGCGGCAGTTCGGCGACCGGACGGCGAGACTCTGGCGAGACTTCAAGAGGCAGAATGCTCTCCTCTTCGTGCGGATCATGGAAATAAAACTTGATTTTCAATCGGTACACTCTAAAGCTTAATTTGCAATTTCTGAATAAAATAAGTATGCTTCAATATCCTTAAGATGAATTAATAAGCAACATAAGTGAAATGAGAGGTTATTATAAAAGTCAACTTTTAATGATACATGTTAAGATAATTTAAGGAATAAATGTTAGGCGTAAGGACGACGATTAAATAGAGAGTGTGGAGATCCCTATAGAGTAAGATAACTACTAGTATGGGGATGTCCTTAGTAAATGAGCTATTTAAATACTTGCGTAAGCATACGATAAAAATATTATAAGACGAATAGAACTTGTATAAAAAGAACTGACAGAGTGAGTTTGAATAACCCTATGATACTATAGACAATGGGAGTTACAAGAGAATTTTTCTTAAAATTTTGAAACAATTTTTCATTCTGATAAGAAAGAAAGTCATAACTATTACGTTAAATAAATCTATTTGATTATAAATCAAATCATTCAAAGTGTTTGCTTGGCAAATTATACAGTGTCATAAAGAATGCGTAATAGAAATTGAATAACTAGAGAAAGACTATTTATTAACTCAAGCTTAAAGTATAGCAAACTTATAACAAATATGCATTAAAAATTGAATTAAACTGGAAACGATTGCCTAAATAGTCTATTAGGAGTATACAGGCCAGGAATAATCACATGAATTTAATGTGAGAATCTACGAAAAGAAATGAAGAATAACTAAGGGATAGTTGGTATAATCTAAAAATTAATAAGGTGAAAGTTTAGTTGTAATAAATTTATTAGACATTATATAATTAAGATCCTAGCACATGTGGGATACTTAAAGGGCTAGACTAAGTTCATAAATCTATTATAAGAAAATGAATGTCGAAGATGACGAATAACTTTAAATCATAAATGAGAATGAATGGGGAAAGGAATGTGGATGCGGTAGGAAAACTTAATAAATTAAGGGATTTGTGTGATTGTGTGGGGTGAGAGGTTATCTAACCCTACTCATTGAGTTTGGCGCTCATCCCTGCCTACTATTTTTTTTTTCAGGTAATAGAAAGAAAGAAAGGCCTTATGGAGTTGACACATTATTTATAGAAGACCGTTAATAATTGAAATATCAATGTAAATGTAAAAGTAGAGTTTCGCAATTGTATTCCAAATGGGTTGTAAATGAATAAATAGAGTAACAGATACTCACTATATAGACTGTACTTTGGATATATTTGTAAAATAAGTTATTGGGCTTGAATCCACAATTGTGAATAGAATGCGAATCTTAAGTAATATAGGCTTACTACGGGCTTCGGGGGCCTTAAGCCCACCCAGGTCCTAGTGTCGGTCCGACCCGCGGAAATGGGTCGTGACAGGTTTCGTGGAGGGTCTAGAGTCCTTCATTCAGTTTGCAATCAGTAATTCATGATGTATGGATGGAGGAAAAATAAGGTGTCCATGCAATCTTAAAAAGTACAAAAATAGGGCTTTTATAATGTTGAAATAGTGAAGCTCCATTTATGCAAAAATGGGTACGTAGACAACTATTATCAATGGGTATATCATGGTGAAACCCGGATTGACAATAGTTTGGGTTGATAGTCCAATGCATCACAGAGTGAAGGCATATATTTGCATTCAGATCCAATATTTTATTATCATGTTTATTTTGTATATATTACAGTATAACTTGTACAAATATCTTCACATCTTAATAACAATGTTTTTTTTTTATTTTATAATTTAGTAGTTTTTTCATTCCTGCAATTATTTGAGTACTTGAATTAGCATGTATTGTCATTTTTTACAAGTGAAAAATTTTTATTGTCAAAAATTTTAATTTTATTTTTTTATTCCAAAAATGAAATAGCGATGATGAGCGATGATTGACTATATTTTAAAAATTAATTGGAGACAAATACAGCAACCACTTTGCGACCGAATCAGCGACAAAAATATCGATGGAATAGCTACTGCTAATTTTAACGACTGATTAGCTACTACTTTGTCAATAATGAGATAAATTGATTCAGCCCACATTTGCAATATTAGCAACCGATGAAGCAGTCGCTAATTATCGATGGACGCCAATAAATTAATACATAAATAAATGTTCCAAAAATCATAAATTAAAATTCTAATTTTAAAGTTGTTCTTCTTATCATAATGTTTCACTCAAATGAAATGGTAGCACTCTCAAAATATAATTATAACAAAAATCAAAAAAATATAATAACTAAAAAACTCATATAACAAAATCACTAAACATAAAATATTACATATTATATACACACTCCAAATCACTATTATCATTATTTTTTTTTTCATTATTTGAAATTGAAGTTTAAATCAAATATTAGAAATTACAAGTAAATTTGAAAATCTAAAATTTTATAAATTTAACCAATTCAAATTAATATATGAAAACTATAGTGAAGTTAATTTCCACAACACTACATTAAATTAAAAATAAAATTATAATTCATATAGATAATTTATTACAAGTAACCCAATTTATTAAAAATTTATTATTATAATTTAAAAGAATAATATTTTAAATTTATCGAGGTTTGAATTTCGATTACGAGATCGAATTGGTGTTTATAATAGTAACTAGTCGTGCTCTTGCGCTTCGCGTGCGAATATTATATACTGTTTAAAAATAAAAATACAATTTTTATTATAACTAATAATTATTTTTAAAAATATGAATATCCAATTTATTATACTAACTAATGTTCCACAAAATGAAATAAAATCATTTTTTCCCATATTCTTGCAGAAGAATCAATATATTGACATATACATATATAAATCAAGCTATATTAAGCTTAAAATTTGTTATCTTTATAATATTTTAATAGATTTTACAATAATCTTTTTAAATATCAGTTAATGAATTCATTTTTAATAAATAATCTAAAATCTAGGCATAAATTTAATAACCATTAAATTTTTTTAAAAAAAATTTCATTGAAGTTTGCCTTGATTTGGAATAGGCTGAGAAATACTATAATTTCTCTTTATAAATCACAAAATTATACCTTAGTCAATCATCGAAAACTGAATATATTTTGTAATTCCATTATCTTCATCACGTTGATTATGTACACATCAATAAAATGCCATGAAAATATTATTATATTATTTGCAAAAAATTCGTTTCTTTTTGTTGAAAATATGATTTCATTTTCTTTAAGGTTTCATTTATATTCAAATAGATATCTGCAAAAATTTTATAACGGTGAAAAAAGGAAAATGAAGAGATTAAATATTAATTATTTAAAAAAATGAAAAGTTTTTAAAATATTAATAATAATATTATTAATTTAATTAATTATTTTAAAAAGAAACCATTATTAATGATATCAATAAACTTCCATATTAATTATATTAAAAATAATTTGTAAAAATATAAACATTATTTTCAACTTAATAAATTATTTTTTTTTCTACATAAACATCTTAATACTTAAGAATTGTGCCACATAAGTTTTTGTGCCTTAATTTATATATATATATATATATATATATCCAAACCTTACTCGTATCCAAAATAAAACTTTTATATTTTACCCATACCTTATTTAAATTCAGTCAAAACCATAAAATTCGGATTTGACTGGTTCAATTAGGCACGTACCCATCGGGTCAGTTTGATTTTTCCATTCCTATCTAGAACACAGTTGTAAGCATATCCAAACACTCTTCTTGAACGCAGTCGCTTTAATAAGTCAGACTGCGATCAGGCAATATGGATTTATTTCGAACAAAGTGAAACAAACAAAAAAAACAGAGAAGACATGAAGGCAGCTATGGTGGCACGTATGGCAGCCATTGGGCGTAACAAGCTCCTCCCTTCTTTACATTTGGCTTCCATGCACATCGCCTCTCCTCCTCTCTCTCGCCAAGTAATTGCCTTTTCTCTTTCTGTCTCTGTATCTTCGCATGTTTCTCACTTCAGATTATTAAGTGACCATCATCTCTCTATCTAAATATCGCAATCTCAATCCAATTTCCATTTGTATAACTTCTGATTCTGATAAATAGCTGAATTAAAATTTAAGGGATGAATAGATTTTCTGTTAGTTTGTTCATGGCCTGCTGGTATTTCTTCATATAAATTTGACACAAATGTTCATATAGATGTACATATAACTTTAGATTGTTTTCTGCTACAGAATATATTGATTGCTATATTAGCAGTTTTACCAAATGTCTACGATTTTCCCCGTATGTAGTTTTTAAACAAGTTAATTCTAGTTAAATAATTTGGGTTTTAGATAAGCATGAAGGCAGGTGGTCTTGTTGATCGGCTCAGAACTGCTGGTCTGTTACGGAGCCAGTGTCTTATTGGAGGGAAATGGACTAATGCATATGATGGGAAGACAATTCAGGTGTGCTCTCCCCTAGAGTTTTCTTTGATTGCTGTGCTCTCTTGATGTCAGTGTGCACACTAATTGCATGACCTATTACCACAAAATGTTCTAGTAATGACATTCAGTATTCTGGACCTACAATTCAAGTCCTTGAGGTTGCTTGTTATGGTAAAACTGGGGTAAGCATTTGGTATATTCGTGTCTGTGTGTGTGCATAAATTTTCATTTGTGCCTATGTTGCTGTAATGTGATTTAGTTTCTGCTTATTTTGTGGATATAATAAATTCTTAAAAAGAATGTTTCCGTGACATTCCAAGTTTTGTTTTAAGCCTAAGTTTTAACTCATTGGCTTAGCTTCTTTTCACTATAATAGGTGTAAGCATGCTGTTCACTTATATCTTGGCGTGTGTACATATATATTTTTATTTGTGTCTCTGTATGTTTGTAGTGTGACCTCAATTTGAACTTCTTTATAGATATTAATAAATTCTAAAAGGTAAAACAACAAATTATAGTATTTCAGAAAGGAGGAGGAAGGAGAAAAAAACTAATGGCTGCTTGTCGTTATGGTATTGAAAAATATGAACTCCTCCCTGAATCATGCTTGTGAAGCATAGGCATTCATATTACTGAATTACCTTTTTTTCTTTCCCCCTGCTGTTTTGCCTGTTCTTTTATATGCTTGCTTGTAATACATGGTTCATCTGATGACAGGTTTACAATCCAGCAACTGGTGATGTTATAGCAGATGTCCCATGCATGGGTGGGAAGGAGACAAGTGATGCAATAGCTTCTGCTAATGATGCATTTCATTGTATGATTTTATTATAATCCATCCTCAGCTTACGTTTATTGTTCTTCAAACATATGGTATTTAGACTATTTTTTTGACAAACAAAATCATATGATGTTTATAAAAGCATAAAGTATCCTAAAGCATGCATGCAATCTCCTATAGAGTCTTCATATTGTGATTTTTTTGAGGGCATTGCTTTGGGAATCTTGGTGATAAAATTGTGACTGATGCCATCAATGACTAGATCAATAGTGCTGGTATAACTCCTTTATCATATGCCAACAAAGACAGTAGAATTCAGCTCCAAATGCCTCCTGTTTGACTCCATCTCATGATCCTCAAAATATATTCTTGCCTTTTTCTCTCTCTCTCCCACTTGCATTTCTCTTGTTTTTTTTGAACTTTAGAAATGCCATTTTTTGTGCTTAAGACCATGAGTAGCTTGTGCTTTAATGAGAGCCTTCCAAAACACATCCATTGCATTATCCTTTTGTTTGGAGTTTATTAGATCTCCTTTCTAGATCCATTTGTTTCTCTGCGAGACGTGCATTGGAAGGAAAAATTTCGATATTGTTTTTATGTAATCCTTGATTTTGATATTTAAGTTTTTATTGTATTTTTTTCTATTAAAGAGAAGTAGATAGTGGTAGTATTTAGAAAAAGAATCTTTAATAGAAGTTGATCTTTCATTGTTCAGTGGAGTTTCTTTTGTGTTCTCTGTTTTAAATTAGTCACTTAATTGCTCTATTTTGTGGTGTTTGTTTTAACCATTGGGAGTTAGTTGATAGCTATTTAGCCTTCAAAGGTAGTTCGATGTTTTTGGTAAAAATAAAACATCCACAGCTGTTGATTCTGAAAAACTATAATAAAAAAAAATATCATAAGTTATGCTTGGATTGGTCATTCATATAGGCAGGTGATCCGAACACGACACGTGCAGTCCGCCTAATATCATAAATATGCTAAGTGGGTGTGTTGACCCATATACAACCCGTGTAACCTGCCTAATATCATAAACAGGTTAAGTGGGTTGATTAACCTGTATACGACCTACTTAACCTACTTATAATATTTTTAAATTTTAACCTATTTAACTCAAATTATATTTAAAAATAAATTTTCTTAAATGAAATGCATAGATTCTTCAAGATTCATGACTAAAATAAAAAAAAAAATACAATAATAAAATTTAAATAGGTTTTAGTTAGAGTATTTATTTTAACACTAAATTTATATATATATATGTAATAGTCATTTACCAAATTTGCAGCACTGCGTAATAATGTTTTACTGAATAGTTATTATTGATTGACTACTACTATTTACAGCTCTGACTCCCAGATATTACCGGTTAGAAATTGTTGAATCAATTAGGCATTTAGTAGACATTAGGAATTTTTGTAGTATTTTTATTCAAAAAGAAAAATTCCAAGATTCTCTACAGATATTTTATATCACTTTAGGCATTTTCTTATTCAAAAACCTGCCTAAGCTTGACTACGTTGTTCCATTCCTCTTATCCTTTTTTCTAGTAGCTTTGTTTAATAGTTTATAAGGTATACTTTCTGTATTTACACATTTTCTCCAAGTTTACATTTCCTATATTTTTTGAGAATGCTGTTTTCTGGTGTCTGTACCATACCGGTTTACAGTTTCCATCTCTATTTTAACTAGTTTATAGTCATAGTAGATGTCAATAGTGATGAAAAAAAGGTATAAAATATTTTAGCTTTATTTAATTTGCATACTTAGATGCCACCATGTTTAGCATTGGATGAGGTTTCAGAGTATTTATGGATTATTGGAATACGACTTATGATGAACTTGGAAATTTATTCTGTAAATTCAGTACATTGATGATCTTTTTATTTGAACAGCCTGGAGCAAGCTCACTGCTGCAGATAGGAGCAAACGTTTAAAATCATGGTATGATCTGTAGTATATCCTTTTAATCATGATTTATGAAGACTTCCAAATGAGGCAATAGTTGAAAATTTAGCCATATTAAAACTATTATGATTTGTGGTTCTAAATGGTCAACTTATATTCGTATGATTATTCCTCATGTCTATTCAAGGTATGACTTACTAATTGCCCACCAAGAAGAGCTTGGACAACTAATAACCTTAGAGCAAGGAAAACCTCTAAAAGAAGCCATGGGTGAGGTATTTCACTCAAACTTTTACTTGAGAAATTTAGAATAGTCTTTATCTCTCTGTCTTGATTTTGTTATTAACTCTTCTTATCATTATTATTTATTTTAGGCTAAAATTTTGTCAATATTGGCATTTTTCAATATGTGACCATGAGACTAAAATAACAGGTTAGTTATGGAGCCAGTTTCATTGAGTTCTTTGCAGAGGAGGCAAAACGTGTATATGGTGACATAATACCGCCAACTCTTGGTGATCGTCGTTTGTTGGTCCTAAAGCAGGTGAGAGTGTTGTCAATTAATGTTTAAATTCCATTTATCATATATGAGTTAGTTGCTTCTATTAGTTGTTTGGCTCCTAATGCATATGTCTTCTGTTTCTCCTTTATTTATCTCCCTTAACTGTTTGGCTTCTGATTGTGTTTTAATGTCTGACATTCATATCTATTTTTTGGGGGTAACAATACCATAAAAGGCAAAAAATATTAGAGAAAGAACTAATGATTCTTTCCATAAAAGGGGCTAAACCATTCTCCATACCCCAAATTTTACGAGTTGTTACAATTGTACCCAAAATGAACTTAACCCTCCAAGCACCCTAATTTCAAACTTATGTCAAAATTGCACCTTAAAAACTAAATTGGTCAATTGAAATTACAAAATAATAAATGCAAGACCTACATCAGTTAGCTAATCCAACATGAGAGAGCTTTTAGAAAATGCACCGTTTGAAGCTATGCTTCCCTTGCAATCTATTCTCTCTCCTCTCTATTACATGACTGGCATCATCTTTCACACTATCGATTTATCAAAACATTGAACTAATGGAAATTAACAGAAGAAACAGTTACCTTGAAGAACTTGGGCATGTAAGACCCATTCTTTGTAGAGGAAGAGAAAGGAAAGAGGAGAAGAGGTATTGTTGTTCATGTGAAAAGATCTATAGTTGTTGAATGGAACAGGGAAGATAGAATCTAGGGTTTCTCTATTAACAAACATTGTTTTCTGGTTGTGGATGAATCGTAGATCAAGATCTTGGTTTTGAAGCCATGACTATCGGAATTGCAGATGGGGTTTGCTTTGTTTGCTTTGTGGGTTCTTAGAGCTTGGCAACCCACTTGCCCCAACTTCTTTGTTTGTTTATTTTTTGCTTTGCCTTGGTGATGAACCAGTAACTTGCCCAATTGGAGGTTTTTAACAGATCCTTGTGGTAACCACTCTCGTCTCACTATTCCACCTCCAAATCCCAGCACCACCACCTCCTGGCCACAACCATGACCATCCCCTCTATGGTCTCCACCAAGTCAATCACTCTTAGTTCGTCTGCTTACTTCGCTACTGCAATAAATAATCTCTCCAATCCTGAAACTCGTGATTCCATAGCGATTGCAGTGCTCTTGTCATTTGTTTCAATCATAGTTCTTTTTTTTTTTGGGGGGGGGGGGGGGGTGTTACAATTACACCCGAAAATGAACTTAACCCCTTAGGCACTGTATTTTATTATTATTATTTTTTTTTTGTCAAAATTGCGCCTCAATTTGGTCTTGGTCAAAATTAGACAATAAAATAGTATTATATGTGGGACCCGCTGTCTCTTGTTGAGTTCACTTAATCAGGGGACGGTTAAGTGAAACGGCGCATTGGACTTAAGAAAAAAATAAAAAAACTCTAACCCACCCAAATCCCCCTCTTCTCATCGATTAAACCCATCTCTACAGCATTGATTCCTTGATAAATCACCAAAAAAAGCAGACGTTATAAACAAAATGAAAATAAAATATCCAAAAAATATTCAATGTATTGATAAATTGAAGTGAAATTTGCTAAGGAGAAACCAATTCATCATGTGTGATATCGTATCAAGCGCTCAACAAACCAGTGAATATCGGATAATTAATCATAAATAAAACAAATAAAAAATGAAAGATCTATGGAAATGAAGATCAATATACATCTTCTAATCCTAAAAATTAATACGCAAGACAAATCATAAGTCATTTTCCAGGATTAAGAGATTACTCAAAATTTTTTAGCAGGAAATAATTTCCAGTTGATGTATTTTTCAAAAAAAGAACAAAAGGGAAACATCACAACAATGGTGAATCGAAGAACATGAATGGTAATATTGTACTCGAAGTCTTGCAAAATAGAACTGCTAAGATTCTAGTTGCAATTTTGGCATCACAAATACAGTGATAAGTCAAACTTTCCAAACAAAACCAGCGAGTCACTTAAAAATTTTTCAAACAAAAATGAAATTAACTCTAGGCGAGCAAAAATTCCAAAAAGAAGTGGAAAACAGTGGAGAATGGAAGTATCTTATAACTACAAACAAGTCCTCTTCATCATCAATTTCTTCTTGTTCTCACAAGCTGCAGCTGTCTTTGCTCTTCAGCTCTAAGCATCAGAAATGGGAGATTTTAAGAAGTGATTAGGTTTCTGATTAAAGCTACAATGCGATATTGACCGAATTAAAGGGAAGTTATAGTGGAAAAGGCTGTGTTAACTCACTTGAGAGTAGCTATTATCTTTGATAAATTCAAAGAAGAAAATCTCACTTGATGGATGAAGGAGAGATGGGGTTTAATTGATGAGAAGATGGGGATTTGAGTAGGTTGGGGTTTTTCTTTTTTCCTTAAGCCCAATGCAATGTTTCGCTTAACCGTCCTTTGGTTAAGTGAACTCAACAAGAGACAGCGGGTCCCACATATAATATTACTATATTGTGTAATTTGACCAAAATTAAATTTGGGCGCAATTTTGACAAAAATACCAAAACAGGGTATCTGAGGGGTTAAGTTGATTTTAGAGTGTAATTGTGACAATTCGCAAAGTTTGGGGTATAAATAATGGTTTACCCGTCTGAGGGGTATAAAGTTAATTTTGGGTGCAATTGTAACAATTCGTAAAGATTGAGGTATTGGGAATGGTTTAGCCCCATAAAAGGGAAAGAAAAACTTGATTTCCAAACCTTAGAACAAGTGAGCAATGGAGATACCTAGGATTGTAGAGATGTTCACCTACCTTACATCCTTTGCTTGTGGGATTGAATCTCGCACAACATTGATGTAAAGAAGTCTCGTTTTTAATTATTTGGACCTCATGTGATACTAGTATGTTTTTCCATAGAAAAGTCCTTAATTGCCAACTGTGAGTATTTATGCATGATACTATTGAATAAAATCTTCAAAAACTACTAGAAGGGAGACCAAGCAAGAGAGAAGTTGGCTTCCTCTGACTTTATCGGTATCTCTTTGCTGAGGTAGTTGTGTCCTTGAAGTTTCCTTTCTTACTTTTGATCTAGAAAGTCATTTTGTTCCCATTTTTTTTTTTTTTTTAGCTTTCAACAGATGGCCCTTGATAGGGTCTTTTGGTGGAGTTGTTGATACGGTAATGGTTTTACTGTGTTCCAACTGCCAGTTCTTTTTAGGCTGTTTGCTTTTCTATGTTTTCCCCATTAATTCATAATAACTATTATAATTACACATGGTAAATTCTAATGATTGTGAATTAAATAAGGTTGGAGTTTTTTTGTTGAGCCTGCAAGCTTTAAAATATTTTGTTTATTAAAAATTTATCAAAGAATAATTATTATTATTATTTATTAATTTTTCCCCTATGTTTTCCCCATTAATTCATAATAACTATTATAATTACACATGGTAAATTCTAATGATTGTGAATTAAATAAGGTTGGAGTTTTTTTGTTGAGCCTGCAAGCTTTAAAATATTTTGTTTATTAAAAATTTATCAAAGAATAATTATTATTATTATTTATTAATTTTTCCCCTATGTTTTCCCCATTAATTCATAATAACTATTATAATTACACATGGTAAATTCTAATGATTGTGAATTAAATAAGGTTGGAGTTTTTTTGTTGAGCCTGCAAGCTTTAAAATATTTTGTTTATTAAAAATTTATCAAAGAATAATTTTTATTATTATTTATTAATTTTTCCCCTCTCATATCATTTGTCCTTCTTTTTTTATTTATGTACTCCTCTACTTTCCCTTAATTTTATTTAATTTTTACTTTCACTATTTTACTTAATTTATCCTGTAGTATTTGAATTTAATAAAAAAGATAAGATGAGATGACTTGTTAGCGGCACAACTAGGATTTTAGATAAGTGGGTCTATAGAAAAAGTTGTAATTAATTAATTTAAGAAAACTGTATAATTCTTTCCTTCTTTTTTTTTATTTTTATTTTTTTTTTATTTTTTTTTAAAAAAAAAAAAAACTGATGTTATTTTTTTACTGGCTTTTAATTTATCATTTTATAAATTGTCAATGTCTATTTGCTTATTAAGACAACTCAAGTTATTTAGATATTGAAATGAGGCCCCTCTCTCTCTATTTTTTTTTATTTTTTATTTTTTAAATACATGTCAGTAAGTTTTCAGTATATAAAATTGTACACTAAAAAATAACTTCATACTTAAAGTTATTCTTTAATGGGTGTAACTTTTGAAATATTATAATTTACTAAGGCAAGATTTATTTTTTAATAGGATTAATAACATAACTGCAATATAGTTTATCACAAGACTCTAAATTTTTAGAAGTTCAGTGGGGTTAATAAGTGTCTAGTTTCTGGGATGGCAATGAACATTTTCTTTACACTATGGGCCATGTACAATATATCCAAATTCAATTTTTTATCCATTTTAATTGATTAGTAATAATAATAAAATTTAATCAAATTTAATCTGTGAAAAATGGCAAAATATGTCTAAATAACTTATATTTTTAAATAATCATTTTTTTCATGTAAATTATATTCTATCATGTAAAAGAATATTTATTGAGCTGTTTATTAACTTGTTATCTTGTATGGTTATTGAATTTCAAGGTTCCATGTTGATTTAAGTCTTGGTGGTTTGAAAAAATTTGCAATAGTGGTGGGTGATTCAGTCTTTTTCAAAGCTGTTTGGTTGGCATTATTAGTTTCTGAATGCCAGTTGTTCCAAGGCAAACTGTGTTATCTTGATACTCTATCATAATGGGTTCACATTTTCTTCCAGCCTGTTGGTGTTGTTGGAGCAATTGCACCCTGGAACTTTCCCTTGGCCATGATTACTCGCAAGGTGTGTTCAGCTTAGGATAATTATACATGGTTTTGGTTTTTTTGGATGGTGTATAAGAAGAAATGCATTTTTTTCCTTGTACACGCAGGTTGGTCCTGCCCTTGCTTGTGGTTGTACAGTGGTTGTAAAACCCTCTGAACTTACACCTCTCACAGCCTTAGCAGCAGCTGAGCTAGCTCTTCAGGCTGGAATTCCGCCGGTAATTGTTCTTTGAAATTCTATACAGCATTGTCGAAGTTACATTATTTATTTAGGTCTTTCTCAGCTAGGAATTGGAATATAATGATAATCAATTTGGAAATTAAGTTGGAATCTGTAAGAGAAGGATAACTTTTCAGTTTAATTAGTTTTTTGTAAAACTACTAGTCTTTGATTTGGTTATGGCAACTGGAATTATGAATCTTTATTAAGTAATATGTACATCAATTTTTATTAGTAGCATATTATTTATCATATCTTTTTACTAATTTGTGTATAAATAAATTATCATAAATTATAATTTTTTCATTATAGCCAAAATATTCAACTTACTTATGACTAAATTTGGTGTAGTTCAATTATTATGTTGGAGGTATTAAAAGATTAGGTTGCTTGGAATATTGGTGCCACTAATGGAATGCTCGACTATAATATTCCTGTGGGAGTTATGCAGTAAATATTTCTGATGCTTGAATAAACAAAATATGGTTGTCAAATCACAAGTTTCTGTGTGTTTTGGTAATATGAATGTACAATTGGATTGGTTTTTGAGGTTTTCTGCTTTCTCCAACTGTGCTCTTATGTCAAACGATAACAATCTGCTCATGTACATCATTATTGTCATTGCATTATGGTGAAAGAGGAGGAACCAAGCCTTTTAAAGTGTTGTATTCTTTATGAATTCAAGATATCAAATGATGCATGATACTTGCTGGTATTTGTTAACTTATGGAGTTTTTAGTTTCTTTTGTCCCTAATGGTACTTGTTGATCGTTTAGGGTGTTCTAAATGTGGTTGTGGGAAATGCCCCTGAAATTGGAGATGCTTTACTCTCAAGTCCACAGGTTTTCCCTTATATCATTCTGCCATTTGTTGTCATGATATGATATCCTTGTTTGGCTGGGTAGACAGACAAATAATGTAATGCTTAAGTGTCCTTGCTTGTTATCTCTGACCCAGGTAAGGAAGATCACATTCACCGGCTCAACGGCAGTGGGAAAGAAGTTGATGGCTGGTGCTGCTGGAACTGTTAAAAAGGTATAAATTTGACATGAAATGAGTATACATCATTAGGTTTTGGAAATCATTTAAGGGCTGATTTCCTTTTCCCTTGATCTCTTTAGGTGTCTTTAGAACTTGGTGGCAATGCACCCTGCATAGTATTTGATGATGCAGATCTGGACGTGGCGGTTAAAGGATCAGTAAGTTAAAATGGTTGTCCAAGTATATTAGTGGTGGCTGTGTGTTATCATCCTAGAAATTTTTGGGTTCCATTATGTTATTAATAACTTATGCCTATCATGGCACTGTAATCAACATTGATTTTAGGTTTATCAAAATGGCTCAATTCAACCAGTTGCTAAAAACCATTGGCACTGCAATGATATTTTTGACTGGGAACTTTCTAAGTTTATTCTTAGGTTTATTTAGTGTTGGCATCATTTATTAAAATCCACTAAATTCACTCTTCCTTGCTGTTGGAAATGCACTCTGATTCTTGGTGCTTGCAGCCTAGGAAGCAACATTTTGGTTGATGCCATCATCAAGTAGCTGAATTGTCCTTTTTTTTGTTGGAATAGCAGAGGTTTGTTCTACCTCTTAGCTTTGGAGTGTTTTGCTTGTCAGAGAAGAGGGCTCTGTGCCACATACACAACTCTTGGTTCAGACCGTATTTCTAGCTTTAGATGCTTATAAAGGAAACCTATTCCAACATTTAAAATGAGGATAATCCACTGTGGGGGTCACATTGGAATGATTATTTAATTCATGGGAATTGAACTATTTTCCTAACAATCCAAAGGCTATAGTTTAGTTCTTTTAAGGTCTTCTTTCTTGCAAGATTATTGTTATGTTTTTGTTTCTAATTTTATAACTATATGTGCACATTGTTGTAGCTTGCAGCGAAGTTCCGTAATAGTGGACAAACATGTGTCTGTGCTAATCGATTACTTGTACAAGAAGGTAGAAACAGACAGCAACAGAATTGTATACCTGGCTTTATTTTTCCGCACTTCTCTCTCTCTCTCTCTCTATTTTTTTTTTTTCCGGGTTTTGTTGGGGTGGGGGGGAAGGTTGCATATGGAGTAACCTGGCAGTGTATTTTCACAGGACATACTGCAATTTTTCATGTTTAAAGAATGATCAAAGCGTATCATACCTTGTCTACACCTCCATTAAATAACAGGTTAACGAAAATGTGTAGTTGTCAATTGTCATTCAGTGGCAACTGTCACTACATTGAGTAGTTAAGCCTTATGTACAGAGAATTTTTTTCAGCTGTTTTTGTATAATTACTAGAGGAAAAATATGGTTTATCAACCTTGTGATTCTTCCCTCTTTCTAGAGCTATTGAGCTCATCCAAATTATCAAATGGCCTATTCTAATATAATTCAGTTTGTTATATTTCCCATTATTAGTTAATAGTTCCTATTGGCCTTTAGAAATATGTTGTTGCTATCGTTTATGATGCTGAACCTCTTTTTGTCCAGGCATATATGACAAATTTGCAGAGGCTTTTTCAAGAGCCGTTCAAAATTTGCAAGTTGGGGATGGCTTTAGTGAAGGTGTGGCACAGGTAGGCATCATTAGCTATACATGTGTGTTTATGTATTTTATAGCATTTATAAATACATTCACACACGCATATCAGAATAGCTGTTTGAGTACTTATGTTATTCTATTATAATTTCCTTATTGGTTTTCCCATCAGTATGAAGCTAGTAATGCAATTATGTGTTCTACATATTTAGTCTTTAGGGGGTTATGCTATTGCAACAGCTGCTAGAAATATTTGAACTGTTATATCCTTCTGTATGACATCATATGGCTTGGCAAAGATGGTTTGCTCACTCATTTGTTCTGAGAATTTTGCCATATATATATGACCCTCTTTTGGTCCCTTTTGCTGTCATTTGCAAGTGAGTTGTTTTTGAGCTGCTATTATAGAAGTTATCTGAGCTTAAAGTGTTGTAATTTTAACATATATGTTAGTTTTCTCACAGGGTCCATTGATTAATGAAGCTGCAGTGCAAAAGGTTAGTTTTGCTTATATATGTATATAGACTTACATACATACACTTATGTATTTGTCATCATCCACTTTTTCTAATGATCTTCTGTATCATTTGGTCCTTGTAATTTTGCGTTACAGGTTGAATCATTTGTTCAAGATGCTATCGCAAAGGTTTGTCTTATTCCATTATGCTGTTCTGTATGCTAGATTCTTAGTGCACATAAATTTATGCTATTTGTTTACTACTTATTTATCTAGATCTGCAGATCTTAATCTTGTTACCCCTTCCCCCTTCTCTCCCTCAAAGTGATTGCTTGTCAAATTTTCTTGTGAAGCCATCCATGCTGTATACTTTTTAGGGCTGCATATTGCCTTGTCCATATTTGTGGATACTTCACACAGGAAAGCTCTCCTCTGATGAATTGTATAATCATTGGAAATACCCACTTAATCATGGGTCTGATTCCAGCATTGAATAGATTGGCTGATGAGAACATTTGTCCGTCTGTAATGGAAATTACATTAGTAGGAATATAAGCCGAAATGTCTCCTGATTGGAGAACGCAGGCATGGGTGGTGCATGGCTGTGTCAGCTCATGGTATAAGGTGTTCGGTTAAGTCCTGCAACAGTCTCGTACTTAGTTGCCATTGTTGAGTTTGGCATTGGTGTGTCATCCTAGCAAATTGTTACAATCTATATATATTAATGAGAAGGATAATTAGATATATTTTTTGGTGTTCGTTTTAAGGAAAATTTGGTTTCCTTTTTGCTCTAATAAGTACATATTTATTTTTCCTAATTTGGGAGTCTTAATCCTAGTAGCAGTAGTATTAATTAAATCTTATCAACACCTATACTACCTGTTTTTTTCTGAGCATTGAGAATGGAACTGTAATGATTTGTTTTGAAAAGCTTGGTGCTTGTTTTCCTCCCTTTTTTCCCTTATTTTCTTATGCTATTATAATACTGTGAGGCATCATCTGAATCTTAAGTGCTCTTGTGATTTGCAGAATAGAATAGGAAAGGAATACAATAGCTAGTTCATGGATTGGAATAACTATTCATGTCTCAAAAAAATTTTTTGTATCGTAGATAATAAATTATTACAAATTTAAAACTTCCGTCAAGACTTGAGATTCTAGAATTGCTATCGCATGGAACAATTATTCAACTTTTAAATTTAAACCAAAGCCAATAATTATTGTCCCAAAATGACATAACATTCTAAGTGTGCTTTATAAGGGTTCTTAAAACCAATGAGCTATAGCTCAATGGTAGATTTGTTGCTTTGCAATCATTTTAAATCCTTTGATGTTTCACTTTCCATTGTTTGCTCACATTTATGTTTAAGAAGAGTGAACCATAGTAATAACTTGATTGTATTTTTTAAATTGGCTGGTATCCACACTATCGGAAAAAAACTTTCACCTAAATTCACTTTGTTGATACAGATTTATTTAAGAATGCTGTTACATTACTTGACATTTATCTCTTCCTCGTGTATAGTATAAAGACCAAAACCAAAATAATAACTTGGTTTCAGACTTGCAGGTTTTAAAGTTGACTGGAATTTACATTTGTCAGAATGAACTGCACATGCATTTGCTTTCCCACATTCCTCTCTTCAGCCGTACTGCAAAATTTTGCTTCCTTTCCTTTATCCATTAAAATTTTTTCTAACATTCTTGTTATTTTACCATCCAAGAATAACTACAACAATTTCAATCCACTTGGGATTCATATGTTTTCTAACATTCTTGTTATTTTACCATCCAAGAATAACTACAACAATTTCAATCCACTTGGGATTCATATGTTTTCTAACATTCTTGTTATTTTACCATCCAAGAATAACTACAACAATTTCAATCCACTTGGGATTCATATGTTTTCTAACATTCTTGTTATTTTACCATCCAAGAATAACTACAACAATTTCAATCCACTTGGGATTCATATGTTTTCTAACATTCTTGTTATTTTACCATCCAAGAATAACTACAACAATTTCAATCCAGTAGGAAATATTATTTCAAGCAGAATTTTAATCTAATGAAGATGGACTGTGGCATGCCTAATTTTGTTTTTGATTCATGTGAGATTGAGAATTTCACCTGGGATTTGTCAAAATTTCTTGTAATTCAGTACTTGCTTGAAGCATTAATTATTTATATGTTATATATTAGGTTTTTAAAGGATCTCAATTATGTTTTGTGCTTTGGCATTATCCTATCTTCTTAGAGGGCTTTCTTTTCATCTCATTTTGGTGGGACATAGTTCAATGCATTTCTTGGTTGAACATGTCGTAATGAATATGTTAGATTATTTTGATTTTTTCGGGGGTGGAAAACAATCAGTTAAAAAATTGTTAATATGCACTCTTTTGCCTTGCCTCAGAGAGGAAGTATTTGGACCTGTGGCACCTCTATTGCGCTTCAAAACTGAGGAGGAAGCCATCCATGTTGCTAATAACACCAATGCAGGTTTTTCTAATCTCCCAATCATATAAAAAATATGCATAAATAGTTTTTTACCATGCGTATGGAATTTAAACCTATCACTTTCTTAGTTTGTGATTGAATATTTTATTTTACGAGAAGATAATATGAATATTATACTTTTTTACAATAATTTTTTAATATAACATATAGCAGAGAACTCCATCATGAGATACTTATCTATGATTAACCTATATTTAAACTTGGACCCAGAAGGTAATTATTATTTGCGATAGATATTTCATTTTTGATTACAAATTGAAAACAATTGTTTGTTTTCCCTATAAATTTCTCATCAATTTTTGAAAATAGCCCTTGTTGCGGATCTGCCTAGCATAAAACTGAACTGGTTCTCTGAAACTTTTGTCAAATTTCATAGTTTTATCTTCCATTACTCTTTTCTAGAGTTCCATTCTAGGACTCATAAGTTTGATACTGCAGTAGTTTGTACAACTTTAGATATCTCCCTTGTTTTTATATATTAGTATCACTGCTCTTTCTCCATTCCTTTGGAATCTGTCTATTCCATGGGAAAGAATTAAATTACACGGTTAACCAAGAAACTCCTACTTCACCGAGACCGACTTTTGTAAAGACACCATTTAGGCCACATGTTTTCCTGACCTTATGTTTCAAGGCTTCCTTGACTTTATTTGTCCTGAATTTGTGAGTATAGCTTAGATTTCTATCCATCAGAGAGGTATAAAGCTTTATAGAATCATCCTCATGGTTTGTGTTACTAATTCTTTGTAACAGAGGCATGAATGTCTATAAACGTAGTGGGGAAGTTTATTGTAGCTATGTTTTAACAAAGGGAATAATACTTTGTATCATTACAATTCAATAAATTATTAACAGCTTATTTAATGATGAAAGAAGAAAAACGCAGAAAGTTAATTAATAAGACTACTAGTCACTATCTAGAACTTAATGGGGATAAGATTTGATTTTTTTTAATTTAGAAGTTGAATGGGCCAATTGAAACTGGTTTGCTATGACATTTGATTATATGGAGTATTTTATTCATGATGATGATGTAGGATTAGCAGCATATATCTTCACAAACAATATTCAACGTACTTGGCGTGTCACTGAAGCACTTGAATATGGACTTGTTGGCGTAAATGAAGGACTTATTTCAACAGAGGCGAGTGGCATCCTTAATTCTTCTATTGGTTAACATAGTAATAATTATAGATTGGCATATTAAAAATGTTCTACTGCAATGCAGGTGGCTCCATTTGGAGGAGTAAAACAGTCTGGTCTAGGACGAGAAGGCTCCAAGTACGGGATGGATGAATATCTTGAGGTAAGCGTTACCAAAAACATTGTTTATGCTCTCAACCTTGCATGTAAAAAGGAAATAGAAAAAATAGAACGGACAGACAAATGCATAAATTGACATCAAACTTTACAAGAAAAATTTAGTGGCAATTCAAGTTTTATGTTGGTGTGCTAAATTCTTCAAGTTGTATTGAACATTTGAAATTATAAAATTGCACTTATTAGACATTTTGTTGAATTATTAGAGATTAAGTTTTTGGGAGAAATTCCCTCTCTATTTCTTATATTTTTTTTATTTACATTAGGTGTATATATACACATAAGCCTACAACTATATAGGAAAATTATAATAAAGGAAATAAATCATATAAAATAAGAACATATAAGTCAACACTCTCTCTCAAGTTGGTGCATAGATATTGCACATGACCAACTTGGAAATCAAGTTATGGAATTGTTTGTTATTAAGCCCTTTAGTAAGAACATCTGCGATTTGATTATCCGAAGTCACATGAGTAAGTTAGGTGCGCCCTAAGAATGTTGCACATGAGACGCAACTGTGGAAATACAAGTGTTTATGGAATTGGCTTTGTTATTAGACGCCTCTTAGTAGAGAACATCTGCGATTGGAAGTTAGTCGCGCAAGTCACATGGAATCTCAAGTTGGTGCATAGATATTGCACATGACCAACTTGGAAATCAAGTTATGGAATTGTTTGTTATTAAGCCCTTTAGTAAGAACATCTGCGATTTGATTATCCGAAGTCACATGAGTAAGCTTCAAAACACCTTAGATGACTTTTTCTATTATGAAATGTCTATCAATCGCTATGTTCTTTGTTTGGTCATGTTGAACTGGATTTTGAGCAATACTAATTGTGGCCTTGTTATTACAAAACAAAGTCGAATCTTCTCCTTTCAACATCCGCAATTCTTCCTTTATCTTCCTTACCCATAATAGTTCGCAAACTCCTTGAGCCATAGCTCTATATTCCGCTTTTACACTCGAACGTTCTACTACAGTCTACTTTTTCCTTCTCCAAGTAACTAGGTTTCCTCCAACAAAGGTACAATAATCAGAAGTTGATCTCCTATGATTTGGAGATCCAGCCCAGTTAGCATCAGTAAAGGCTTCAGTTTTGAGATGGCCATGCTTAGAGAAAAGTAGACCTCTTCTAGCAGTAGACTTTAGATATCTTAAAATGCGAAAGACAGCTTCAAGATGAGAACTGCGAGGATCATGCATATATTGACTAACTAGACTTATAACATATGTTATATTAGGTCTAGTACGTAAGAGATAAATTAATCTGCCAACCAATCCTTGATATTGACCCAAGTCAACATGTTCTCCCATTCCTGCTTGTAACTTGTGATTTCAAATGGAGAGTCAATCGGTTTACAACCCAACATGTCAGTTTCTTCAAGAGATCCAGAATATGTTTCCTCTTACAGAGAAAGATCCCTTTATTTGATCTAGCAACTTATATGCCCAAAAAGTATCTCAGACCTCCTTAGTCCTTAATCTCAAACTTCTGAGCCAACAACTTTTTTAATCGAGCAATCTTGTCCTCACTATCTCTAGTTACAACCATATCATCAATATAGACAATTAGTAAATTGATCTTACCATTACAGTTTTGATGAACAAGGGATGATCAACATTACTTTGAGAATAGCCAAATGAAATTATAGCCTTACTGAATCTATCAAACCATGCTCTAGGTGACTGCTTCAGCCCATACAATGCTTTCTTCAATTTGCAAATCTTACCTTTGGTCTTCTCATCATCAAAGCTTAGAGGAATATCCATGTACACCTCTTCTTCTAGATCACTATGCAAAAAAACATTTTTCACATCAAATTGATGCATGCTCCAATCCAAGTTGACTGCACAGGACAATAAGACTCTAATAGTGTTCATCTTTGCAATTGGAGCAAAAGTCTCCTGATAGTCTACCCCGTAGTTTGAGTAAATCCCTTGGCCACCAATCCGGCTTTATACCTTTCAATTGTGCCATCTGCCTCATGTTTTACTGTGAACACCTATTTGCACCCTACTGGTTTTTTTTCCTAATGAAGGGGTAACAAATTCCCAAGTTCCATTATTTGCCAAAGCTTTCATCTCCTCCACCATTGCTGCTTTCCATTTTGGATCTTGATATGCTTCCTGTCGACAGACAACACAAAGGCTTTGTAGGAAGGAGATAAAGAGTCATAAGAAACATATTGGGATATAGCATGTTTGGTGCAAGTTCTAACCCATTTTCTGAGATCAATGGGAAGATCAAA
Source organism: Jatropha curcas (assembly GCF_014843425.1). Next base: position 219,533 of record NW_023590757.1, read on the forward strand.
ATCATGAATGAAATGTTCAGAGTCAGGAATATTAACAGAAGAAATTGCATCAGAATTAGAACCAGGAGTTATAGAAGACTCACCAGGTGGTTTTTCAAGAGCTGATCGCAGAGACGACAATTGACAAGGTGTATCATGCATAATGGTACTAGTCTTCTCTCTTTGACTATACCTCGTTAAATTTGGTCTATCAAGTCTACCATGTTTTGGTTCATGTTCATTACTAGTGTTAAGATTCAAAAATTGTTTAGGAACAGATACAAACATAGGAGCTAAAGGAGCTTCCTCTTCTATCCTAATCTCCCCCTGAAGAGGATTTGGTTCATGTTCATTACTAGTTGTTAAGATTCAAAAAATTGTTGTTAGGAACAGAATACCAAACATAGGAGCTAAAGGAGGTTCCCTCTTGCTAATCCTAATCTCCCTGAAGAGGAGCCGGGGAGAAAATGAAGGCTCCAGACTCTCCTTAAAGGTCCATCCATAACTCACAAAGTATTTTTGGAGGGAGGATAATAGTCACATCCATACTCACAAAGTATTTTTGGATTGGAGGATAATAACATTTATAATCCTTTTGAGTGGCAGAATAACCAACAAATACACATTTCAAAGCTCTAGGTTCTAACTTGCCTCCATGCCTATGATGAACAAAACAAACACAACCAAATAGTCGGTCATCCACGCAATTTCCAGCATGTGTCCATGATTTTAATACCATCACCCATTATTAAATAATGGTAAAGAAGTAGAAATAGTAGTCGAAAAAATAGCAACAATTAGAACCACAATCGGAACACCAAGAAAATAATAAAAAAAAAAGACCCGAACCAAATTGGGCAAAGAATAGCCGAAAAAAAGTCGCTAGAGCTGTCACATGCCAAAATTGGCCAAGATGGAGTCTCCAGAACAGGGCGATCCGACCAGAGTGAAAAGTGACGAGAAACATCGCCAAAAAATAGTGTCATGCATGGACGGGTGAAAGAGACATCAGGACTTCTTCAGGCGCGTGAGCACAAGCGCTTTGCCGGACGGTCGCAGGATTGAGGAGGAAGGTCGATCGACGACTAGGCTTTCTTCTCAGATGGGCGGTTCTCTCTCCTATAGGGGTTACCAGAAAATGTCTCAACTGACTTAAATGTTTTTTCAGATCTAATTCAGGGTTGCTAAAAAAAAAATGCCAAAGAATGTTGGCGAGACTTTGATACCATGTTGAATTATCAGCGATTAAGTTTTTGGGAGAAATTCCTTCTCTATTTCTTATATATTTTTGATTTACATCTAGGTGTATATATACACATAACCCTAAAACTATATAGGAACATTACAATAAAGGAAATAAATAATGTAAAATAAGAACATATAAGTCAACGCATTTGAATTGATAAAATTGTACTTGCTGAATATTTATTGAATTGTTGAAAAATGTAAAAATGATTATTTAATAATTTGTGTTAGAAACGGTATAAAGAATAGTGTTTTATTTAACATATATCGAATGATTGAAAAGTTTGAATTATATATAATATATGCAATTCTACAAGTTAAAACATTGAACAAATACAATTTTCCTTGTCGAAAAAAGCCAATGTAAAAGTTAAAGATACCACAGTTTTTCTTTTAAAAGTTGGAGTGTTGATTTATGTACTGGGCCTACAATAAACAGTGAAGTATTTCTCTCTCACCCTCTCTCTCTCGTTCTTATCAAATTCTTCAATGGTGTGCAGCTCAAATACGTTTGCTTAGGAAACATGAACAGAAAGTAATATCCAAGGTTTGCTTTCAACAGACTATCGAGCTTATGACACTCGTAGTAGTTTTAGCGGGTGGAGAGTTGTAAGTAGAGATAATGAGTGGAAAATTTTTACAGCTCGTGCTTGTAAGTGCGTTCTATCTCAAAGACATGAACGAATAAGCGGTGCCTTGGTCTGTTGTAATAATTGTCTTATTCCTGCTCATTATATTAGTTAATTTTGTTTTGTGCGAAAGCAAACTGGTCTCACGTTGGTGATTAATTGGTCTGACTGAAGTCAATCAACCAAAAGTGTACTCCTTGACAACTTCTCAGTGGGTTGACCTTGAACTTTGTTTTAAACTATGGGCGTCAGGTTTTTATATATCTTGCATTAAAAACAATTAATTTTGGTTTTGGAAATTATTTGAAGCTTTCAGGAAAATTAATCAGTATAAAATATTTTCTATTATCAAAAGTAAAAATAATTCATTTTTAAAGAGAATATATCTTTAAGGGGAAAATATTCATTTTGACCAACTCTAATTAACATTGGTCATTGATCACCGTTGATTTCTATCATTAGTCATTGATCACTATTTCAATTATTATTTTTTATTTTTTCATATGCTAATACTGCGTCTGTTTCAAAATATAAATCGTTTTTGGATGATTATTTTGTACCATTATAAGTTGTTTTCAGTATTTTAAGGAATAAGAAATGATTTTTTTTTTTTTAATATTATCTTTATTTATATTAGATACAATAATTCACAAGTGACTATTGATTTTGAGAGGTTAATTTAGTTAATTTAGCTTTAGATTTGTTATTATTTTGGAGGATCAATTGCTTAATCTTTATGTAAAAATTTTAAATGATTTATATTTTGAGATAAGGAAAGTAATAAATTTTAACTACGAATATTTTTATAACCAATGGAAATAAGTTATTTAAAAAACTAGCTTTTGAAGATAAATTGATTTTTGGGTTTGTAGGTTTTGGTGGCGAGTCAATGGGAACTTTAAGGCTTTTGTAAAGTCATTTATACAGTGCCATTTGTTAAATCTCAAACTTTAATTTAAAAACGTCATGTATGCTTTTAACGAAGTGTTATAAATTCTTTTATTTTTGAAATGTTGTTACAAATTTTTTTATAAAGCCTTATATAATTTCGATAAAATACAATTGAAATGAGCAATTTGATCCTTAAGTTCTTAGGTTTTATTTCGGTTTTTTATAGAGGAAAATTTTGGTTTAATTCCTAAAAGTCGTTAAAAATAAAGAACTAAATTCATTTTAACTCAATTCAGTTTATATATAATTTTGGTTTAGTTGATTTCTTTTTTAAAAAATTCAAATTTACTCATTTTAAAATGACTTATTTTCTCAAACATTCGTTGCACATTATTAAACTCGTTGATTTTTACTCGTTGTAAGTAAATATAATTTTTTATTAATTTTTTTTGTTATAAAGAGCATTAACAAAACAAGAAAAAAAGAATATTTTATTAAATAATAAAATAAAAAAATAAATTTTCTTAAAAAGGAGATTAGCTTAACTTGCCTAATTACATTTTGAATTTATATTATAGGCCCACTCTCTCCAACATCACGAAGAGGATGAATTATGAGGAAGGAAAAGGACTTAGAAAGAACCAATAAGGCATCATAGAGCTACCTTAGATCCACACTTAAAGGGACCGACTACGCTTAGGATATAAATTTGGAAGCACGCCAAAGAGAACATATGACTAGTTGGACATGGCTGGACGAATCATCCGTTCGAGTGAGTATTCCTCTTTATGTCTGCTGATAGAGCCTTTTCAATACAATGGAAAGACATACCATAGTCTAAAGATATTTGCAGATGTTAATGATATTTTGGGAGTTAAGCCGAAGAAGCTTGAGGAAGAGAAAGAATAGAAAGAAGAAGAGAAGTCACTCGAGAAAGAGGGGGTTGAGGAGACACAAGCGGCCGAGGAGGAAAGAAAGAAAACCAGAAGAGGGGCAAGTTGCCTAGGACGAAAGGAAGGAAGAATAGAATAAAGTGAAGGTGAGCGCGAAAGAAGAAGAGGACCGATCATGTGTTACAAGCGATCCGGGCCTGCATAGAAGAGGGCTTTGAAGAAGCTGAAGTTCCTTCTAATGTGTTGATTTCTATTAGTGATGAGTTTGACTGTAATGAACTTTTTATGCTATTTAATGAAATAAACTTCAATTTTGCTTACTTGTTTGATGTCTTTCCTGATGTTTCCATTCATCAAGTAGATAAGCACATGCACAAATTCGACATAACTCATCATGCATGCTTGAATTTAATATTGGCATTAATTGGACCAAACCTAAAACTAGAGTTAAGCACAAAATTTCAAAGTCTACTCATGGGGAAGCCTTCGTATGGAGTTATGAAGACATGCCAGGGATAGATAGTTCTATAGCTGAGCACAAAATTCCTCTGTATTCTGAAGCCACGCTAGTGAAGCAGAAGAGAAGAAGGTTAAGACTATAATGGGCCGAGAAAATTAAAGAGGAAGTGACAAAATAGATAGATGAAGGTTTTCTTAAAGTGGTTCACTATCTAGAATGGTTTACAAACATAGTCCCAGTTCCTAAGAAAGATGGAACGTTTAGAATGCGTGTAGACTACAGGGATCTGAACAAAGCATCACCGAAGGTGGTTTTACTCTCCCTCATATTAATATTTTGATCGACAGTGTAGTGATGATGGGACTACTCTATTATGGATGTGTTTGCAGGGTATAACCAGATTATCATGGCATTATTAGATAAAGGCAAGACAACATTTGTGACGGAGTTTGGTACGTTCTGCTATCGGATATGCTGTTTGGCTTAAAGAAAATAGGGGCTACTTACAAAAGAATGGCAACTGCATTGTTTCATGACATGATCCATAAGGAGTTAGAGGTGTCTATTGACGATATGATTGTCATGACGAAAACACTAGAAAAGCATCCAGCAGCCCTTGAGCGGTTCATGGATCGGACGGTAACATATATGCAGCTGGCGAGTGGTTTGATCGGCTACTTCCTCAAGTCCAGTATTGGGTTGGGAGGTAAGATTTGGCCGTTTCATTGACACACTCCCTCAGATCCAGGGCTGGATAGTCCCGGCTAGCATTATGGCGCTTATGGAGGGGTGGATGGATACTACCCACACTTTCCATCTACCCTTTGATGAGATGATGATCACGACGGTGGATTTTGTTGCCATTACTCGACTACCTTTCGGAGGACAGTCTGTCGTATTTGATGACCAGCTGAGGAATCTGGATCGACAGAGTTTGTGAGAGAGTCTTCGAGCTGCATTAGGCATGGAGCCTACCATTTTCAATAAGAGAGTATGGTATGAGAGCATCATCTCCCATTATGAGGCCATGCCCCAGGATCGTGTAGCTGAAATGGACGTGGATGTGTTAGCCCGAGCTTTTTTATTTTACCTGTAGTCAACTGCATTCTTAACAAATCATGGTAACACGCAAATTTAGCGCTTCTACCCCCACTGCAGGACTTAGATATGACTAGGCAATTTAACTGGGGTACTACCACCTTGTCATATCTGTATTATGGCATAGAATTGTGTGTCCGCAGAGCGCACTTGAAGGTTGGCTATCAGTGAGCCATTGAGTTATTTTTCTTGACTATTTTATTTCTTTCATGCTTTTATTCTTTCTACCTTATTTATTCATGTCTTATTTGCTGTACAGATCTGGGCTTGTGAGCACCGTGTCTCATGTCTTATTTGCTGTACAGATCTGGGCTTGTGAGCACCGTGTCCTCCCTATGTCGAGGTTACATGGTTTCGATGCTGACACTAGCGCGACATCCCTCCCTTGAGTCCGAGCATGGAAGTTCAGCTGAAAGTATGCATACACAACATCGAAAATCTCAGTGTTTTGACAACTCTTGAACGGCCTAACTTGAGAATGGGTAAGTGTGCAACATCACATTATTTCTGATCTTTTTCTTTTTCTCTATTTTCTTTTCTTCTCATTTTTCTTTTCTTTTTTTTTTTTGTTTCTTTCGCTTTTTTTGCTTCTTTTTTTTTTTTTTTTTTTTTTTTTTTTTTTTTTTTTTTTTTTTTAGAATAATGAAGCAACCACTGGGGCGATGTAGTTGATTACCCTAATTTCATTCATTTTTTTTTTTTTTTTTTTTTTTTTTTTTTTTTTTTTTTTTTTTTTTTTTTTTAGATAATGAAGCAACCATGGGGCGATGTAGTTGATTACCCTAATTTCATTCAGGCTGCCATTGTGTACCAGTAGAGGTGGCTTTTCCTTCCTGGTTTATTCTACGACATGTATTACCTCGGTGAGAGGGTGTGTGAATGGGAGCTAGGCCCAAACCGAAGGATAGTGCCTCATGATGTGCCGTAATACATGCTTTCCACCATATCTATCCGGTTAGAGCAGATGTTGCGGCTGCTCAGAGGGGGCTGGCTACTACAGACCATTTAGCTACTTTTGTGCCGGATGCTTATGCCATCTTTGTACGGACTTAGATCCTAGTCCATCTCCCTTCTCTCGCTGAATTTGATCCATTTGTAGAAGCGGAGGAGTTAGATAGGGGACATGACGATGCCCCAGTACAAGTGAACTTCATCGACTCTTGATATTCTATCCTCGTCTTTTCTCTAATATCTGTTTTGCATTTATTCACTATATGTGTTTTATTCTTGCAGCAGCAGCAGCAACAGCATGGCAAGCGCGTGAGAGGAAGCTCTAACTCGAGGGTTGTAGATATAGTTGTCGTAGTCGACAAGCTTGAGCATGGACCGGGTGCATCCTTTTCTTTAATCTTGGACTTCATAGGTCAACCCGCTCAGGGCATGCTGGAGACGCATTTGGTGAGTTCGTATCGGATGTCTCCACCTAGTTGCACCCATGTGGGTGATCTTTGTTCTTCTATTCTACTTATTGCTCCTTATTATTTTATTTTCTTATTGTCTACCCCTACTCCACTCTCTAGGTTTCCATTACTGACTATAATGAGGTGAGCCAACTGTACGAGGCGACACGCCTCAAGCTTACTATGGCGAGGCTCTCCGATGAGCACGTCTCTGTAAGTATAAATAGCCACAAAAGAAAATATGCAATGCATATGCCATGTATGCATGCAATGCAACTACTAATATCTATGAATGTGTGTAGAGAGTTAGCATGGTGCCTCCAGCAGGTCGAGGTCGGGGAGCTCAGCGTGGTGGTCATGCTGGTTGAGGAGCTGGAAGCTAGCCAGTTATTATTGATGAGTCAGAGGAGTTCGGTAGTGAGGACTCAGAGGAGACCGAATCCAACATGTCTTGAGCCTACCCCAGCTTTCTCCTTTTCAATTTCTGTCCTTTTTGTGCTTGGACCCAGTTTGGAGAACAATTTGTTTTGTAAAGAATGATTATTCTATTATTGTATAAAGGCCAAGAGCCATTTTCTTTCCATGTCTCTGAGTGATATCGAAGTATTTGTGCTTCATAGCCGATAATTATATTGCTTTTTATTGAGAAGTAAAAACAATAAAGCAACATATTCTACAGTTGACTGCTGTCCAGTGGTGTGCACCGCTAGAGTTATAGTGGCAGCCATCTGTCACTTTGTCTTCTTATTCTTTTGCTATAAAAGCCCAGAAAACTTGTTCACTTTACAAAAGCTTGTCTCTCTTTTCCAGATGAAGCTCTCACTCAAAAACTTCCACAAACTTCTCATTTATTCCACATTCTTAATGGATCAGTCCTTAGCACCTGCATTTGAAGCATTATTCTACAGTCTTAACCATGAGGATTGGGATTTGCCATCACCATTCAAACTTAATGTGGTGAGTTACTATCGGAATATCTGGGTCCAACCTGGGTTGCTGTAGTGGTTAATCAACCACTTTGATCCTTCGACCAACTTATTTCGGCATAACGAATTCAAGATCTATTTATTATTTGAAGAACTCAGCATCATTTTTGGGAGAATATCTGTGATTGAAGAAATTCCTATGATGCCCCGGCTGGACATAGACCCTGCTTTATTAACATTGCTTGTCTTTAGTTTCTCGGCTTATGAGATACAGTCTTATGACTTTAGAGTTGATGTTGTGCCCCTGCGACCGCTTGTAGAACATGCAATGAGTATGGACCGCACTAGCCTATTTTGGCCTTTTCTTGTCTGCTTGTGCCTCCTTAGTCAGTATTTGCTGCTTAGTAGCATTGAAATGAAGGCTATGGTAGCCTTAGGCTGATGCCCATAGTTGAGCATATGGCTAGGCGACGCACCCATTTTCCACTTATTCTGGTAGACACATTTACTTGGCTAGGAGAGTATGCTCGGGACTCTAGCTCTGTGCTCGGTCCAATATGGAGTCTGCTTCTACTGCAAGTAAATGCATTCTCCTTTTTTATTTTTTATTTTTTGCTTTAACTTTGCTTAAGCCGCCCTTGTGGGTTTTTGGCTTAACGAACTTTTCTCCTTTTTTATCATTACTTATTATCTATTTTTGTGCTTTAACTTTTGCTTAAGGCGCCCTTGAGGCTTTTCTTCTTAACGAGCTTTTATCTTTTATCTTTTTTTATATTTCTCTTTTTTTTTTGAATGCATTTGCAATTATGGGCTTTTGAGAAGCTACAGGTGATTGCTCCACCACCGGACCATTTGATGTTCAATTATAGACCTCGAGTCTATATCCGATGTCAGCATCGATTGATTGGCGACACTATGGAAGACTGGACTGATATTTTTCAAGATCTTACCTCTGAAGGAGTTAGATGGACTTGCCCTTAGTGGCACATAAAGCGAGCCACAGTTTCCTCTTACATACTCTATGAGCCCCCGTGTGGATTGTCTATGGCACTTGCTTATTATCCTCGCCGTATAGCTAGGCAGTATGGTCGTCATCAGGCTATCCCTAATTACACACGGTTCAAGGGTGGCCTTCTTACACAGCAGTTTCTATCTCGTTTTATTCCCACTTGGCCTAATCCCACGACTATACCCATTTTTGATGTGGCCGATACCTCTTCCTCAGACTTGTACCGCACTTGGCTGCAGGCTTATTCCAAAGTCGGTGTTGATTAAGAATCGGCTGATCTATTGACAGCTAGATTTCTGTTAGGAACTAGCATGTAGATGCTTTGTCCTTATTTCTAATGAAATGTACTAAACAATGTGCAATTTATGTAATGTATTCACTTATTATGAATGAAATTTCTTTCTGCTTAAAATGCTTGATATAGTTCGTGCTATTTTATTTCACCAGAGTAAATTCACTACATTTTGTATATTGACATAAACTTATCATAACAAGCTTTAAAGTTAATAAGAACACAAAAGGTGAATTCATTAATTGGGCTTTGCCATGAACGTTTCAAGTCATACATAAAATTTCTTTAGCCTATCCAAGTTGACTGGTTCAGTAAACTCATTGTCTTTCATGTCTGATAGCTTCACTCCACCTTTGGAAAACATCTTCTTGACCAGGAACGGCCCCTCTCAGTTAGGCTTAAACTTTCCCCTTGGGTCATGAGTGTTTGGTTGAATCTGTTTCAGAACCAAATCCTCTACTCTAAGTAGCTTTGAATGAACTCTCTTGTTGAAGTGCTTAGCTATCCTCCTTTTATACAATTGGTCCATAAAGCAAGCATTAAGCCTTTTTCCATCTAAGAGTGCTAATTCTTGATAGTGATTTTCTGTCCATTGATTTCTGGAATCTTTGACTCCATCATCATGCGCAAGGACTGCATTTTTGTCTCAGTAGGTAGTACAGCTTCCATACATAGACTAGAGTGTAAAGGGTTGCCCCGTTTGCAAATTTGGCTATCGTCCGGTATCCTCACAAAGCATATTGTAGCTTGCTAGCCCAATCACAGTGATTTTCTACCATCTTCCTTAATATCTTCATGATGGTTTTGTTTGCGGCTTCCACTAACCTATTGGCTTATAGTCCGTAAGGTGAAGACTTGTGGTGTTCGATTCCATATTTCTCTAATAGCATTTTCACTTTTGCTTGGAACTAAACTCCATTGTCTTTCATAACATGATGGGGGATTTCATATCTACAGATCAGGTTCTTTTCAATAAATTTGGCCATTTGCTTGGCGCCTATATTTTTAAATGATTCTGCTTCATCCCATCTTGAGAAATAGTCCACTGCAACCACTATAAACTCGTGTCCATTAGAAGCAGGTGGTGAAATCTTGCCATATGATATCTATTCCCCAAGCTAAATGGCCATGGTGAAATAGAAGGATGTAATTCTGAGGGTGGAATGTGACTCATGTCTCTATGAATTTGGCATTCAAAGCACCTTTTCACAAAAGAAATACAATCCTCTTCCATTATCGACCAGAAGAATCCATGTCTGAGAATTTTCTTAGCAAGCATTTTTTCATTCATGTTGGTGCCGTAAACCCCTGCATGGATCTGTTTCATAACCCTTTTGGCTTCCTTCTTTGATACGCAGCTTAACAATACCCCGTCTGACATTCTTTTGTACAATTGACCATCTGAGATTGCAAATTGTAATGTCAAACACTGTATAACTCTTTTGTCATCTCTAGCAGCTAAATTTGGGTATACCCTCGTAGTCATGCATTGCAGGACATCATAAACCATGGCTTCTCTTCCTCCTCAATATCCAGAATCTTTTCGCCTTCATAACACGGGATGCTACTCGAAGACATCGTAAACGGTTTCTTAGGCATTATAGAAATCTCTTCCCAACCTAATGCTAAGTTAGCCAAGGCATCTGGTACTCGGTTGTTTACTCTGCTTGTAAGTGTGAAGGTCACCTTCTTTAAGTTTTGAACAACAACGTGCAAATGGTCAATATATGGCTTCAATCTGTCTTCTTTAACTTCCCAATTGCCGTTAGCATGCTCGATAACCAGTTTCAGATCACCAACAACCTCAACTTCTTCAGCTTTAACTACAATCTGAGCTTCTAACCCAAATAGGCAGGCTTCAGGTAACACCCTATTTTTCTGTTTCTGAAATAGTAGTTTACCAGTCTATGACTAGTACCACTGGTCCGGGAATCGATATTATTTTGGTCCAGAAAAATTACTATTTATGTTTTATATTTTATTTAATATTTTTGGAGCATGCATACATGGTTTTTATGGATATTATTTTGGTCCAGAAAAATTACTATTATGTTTTATATTTTATTTAATATTTTTGGAGGCATGCATACATGGTTTTTTTATGGTAGAAAATAAGTTAATGAATTTATATGGAGAATTTAGATAATTAGTGAAAAGTGAATTATTGGTGTTTTTATAATTATAGGAAATTTGAGAAATTATTTTTTATGGAGTAATTTTAGAATTTTGTAGAGATAAATAATATCTTAGAAAGTGGTTTTGACGCGTTATTTTATGGCCTCCACCTGAACCCGAATTGAATTTGATTATAGGACAAAGGATAAGGTTTCACAATAAACCAATGTGTTTGACGCAAAAATTGAATCAAACTGCCCAAAGGAGCCTGACCCGTGTTAGGGCTGCGTCACGCAGCTAGTGACCTGCGGGACGGCACACTTAGCTGGCGTCACGCAGCTGCTAACAGGACTGACACCTTGGCGCGCCGCCCGTGCAACGGCCCTGCACTGTTTGGTATGGATACGCGGCAACTGTACGCAAAAGTAAGCTCGCGTCACGCAGGTTTTTACGGGTTGTGTCACGGCAGCTTCTACCGCGTGACGCAACTGCTCTGTTGCCTCTAGCCATATACAATACAAACATTTTATCAGCAAAAACGGGAACACTTTTGACATTTTGCTCTCATTTTCCTCTAAGAAATACAACTTTCTAAGTTTAGATATCTAAAAAACGACTAAAGCTCTTTCTCAAGAACTCCAGTGAGTAAACTTGAGGTAGATCAAGTCATAGATATTTAGATTTAAGATCAAAGAAAGATAATACAAAAAAAAAAGATAAAAAAAGAGGAAAAGGGAGGAAAACAATTTTATTTTCATGAAAGAACTTGACGATTGTGCTCCTGGGATTGTGAAACATTATCTCTAAAATCAATATCAGCGTATGCAATCCTCAAATCTGAGGGCTAGGTAACAATCTGAGGGCTAGGTAACGATTCTAAACTTTTCTTTTTCGTTTTTAAGTATTCTAATCTCTTTAAAATCTCATTTGTTCAATGTTTTTAGTTTGAACTGTTATTGATAAGAAGTTTGCCCATTGTTGAACTCTTTTGGGTTGGTTTTAATCACTTTAAACAAAAAGAACACGTAAAAAAGGGAAGGTTTGAAAGGTAGTTGCGAACCAAAGCAGCCGCGTCACGCAGCTACTACTTGCGTGACGCAAGTAGCTGCGTGACGCGACTGTTCGTGTCCAAAATCCTTTATTTTGGGTTAGACCACCTGTGTGACACAGCTGTTCGCGTACTCAGTTTTATTTTGTTTTTATACTCTGTTTAGTGTTTCATTGTAAATAAATAATCAATATGCCTGAGTGTTTTAAATAAACTATGAACAGCTAATGAACAGCTCGCCACGTAGCTAGAAGTTTCGTCACGCGACTGTGACTGTTCTTCATAGAACAGCTGCGTGACGCGACTGTTCTAGTCTACAGAATCATAACTAGAGTTCCGTCACGCGACTGTTCTTCATAGAGTAGCTGCGTGACGCAACTGTTACGAGTTCCAGAATAAGAGACAAGAGTTGCGTCACGCACCTATTCTTCGTAGGACAGCTGTGTGACGCGACTGTCTCCCAGTTTCAATTTACTTTTGTTATTTTATTTTAACTCCATGTCATTAAGTAGATCTTAATCCTAATCCAGGAAATGATCAATCATGGGCAGATTAAGTTTTAATCAAGCAAAGTCAACTAATTATTGATGATTATCAGATTTTTAAGTTAAAGATTTTATTTCTTATCGTTTATTTAATTACATTAACTAAGAGCTCGTTTGTGGCCCCGCCTTTAACCAATAAGGTCAAGAGCGGTCTTTTACTTTATTTGGATAATGTATTATAGGATGGATGCTGGATGAATATGATTTGATCTTGTGAGAACTGCCAATGAATGAATTCTAAATTGGGACGCTTAAGTAATTTTCCACATAGGAACTCGGTTGGATTTAATTCGGGTGGGTTTAAACAATTCGGCTTTTTTCTAAAATAAAATCAAATTAGAAATGTAGGTTTAAGAAGGAGGTCGGTTTTCCCGGCGGTCGCTTCCAACGGGCCGATGTACCTAATTCCCTACTTAGAATCTCATTGGTTCATTTGACCAGTTTTTTTAAATATAAAAGCCTGGAATAAAATGGGTTCAAATGAGAGTCACTTTTTTAAAATAAAAAAATGGAAACGGTCCCATTGCCGAAAAAATGGGTGGCGACTAAAAATGATTTATAAGACCGATTTATCGGCATCGCGTATCCAAAAAAAGTTTTTATCACCGCTTCTCCAGAATAAATGCACATCAAAACAATAGAACCGTGATTTTTCTCCGGGGGGAAAACAAGAAGGAATTTAATTGGAGAATATTTTTAGCCATTAGATTAGAGTACCATTAACTTAATCTTAACCTCCAAAATATCACTTCTTAAGGAAGTGGTGGAAAATGACTAAAATGCCCTTATTGAGTATAAAAGTCAATGTTTATCACTTGAGCAACAATTTTTCTTTTTCTTCTTTTCTCCTCTCTTAGACGTCCTCTTCTTCCTCTCCTTCTCTTTGTTTTTCTTCAATTCCTACTTACTAAACACACCATTTTCACTCCATTAAACCTTAAGTAAGTGATTAATCTTGAAGATTTAAGCTTTGGAATTGATATTTGGTGATTATTTTCAAGGAAATTTTGGTGATTATGGAAATTTGGAGATTTCTCTACTTAGTCAAGTAAGTGATTTAATGACTTTCTTTTTATTTTTGGCAGTTGATTTCTCTTTTAGCATTTCCATGTCCATTCATGCTCCAATTCTTCTTTTATTTGTCTTCTTCATTTTGATTTTTGATTTTCTATTTATGTATGTTGACGCGTGTCTTTATACCCCCGCCTGATTCGATGGAGATGAGGATGCAGAATGAAGGGTTAATGCTATCTAGAAGTCTTTTAATCCAAGGATTTAAATTAAACCGATTTTAAGTTTCTGGTTAGGTCAAAGTTGCGTCACGCAGCTAATCAGGCGTGTGACGGCACTGTCAGCTGCGTCACGCAGCTCTAATCCAACGTCACAAAAAATGATGACATAACGGTTTTTTTATTCTGTCTGAGCGACACGTGGCTGTGGTCCAGAAAGGAAGCTGCGTCACGCATCTAACAGATCTGTCACCCAGCCGTAAGCTGCGTGACGCAGCTACTCTCTGCTGCCCTACATCTATAAATTGATCTGGCGCCTACATTGCTATATAATTGACTCTTTTTTCTCTCGTTTGAGGGCTTGTTGAAGGCTTTTGGAAAAACTCACTTTCAGCTTAACTTTCAGCTATATTTTTCTCCAGAGACTCTTCTGAGTTCATTTGAAGAAAAATTGCCATTAGATATCAATTTAGGTAAAAACAAAATCATAAAAAGAAAAAAGTCAAGAGAGAAAAGATTAAGTGTTTGAATCCTTGGTGATAAAGCTTCTGGGAGGCCTTAACTATCATTTGTTAAGGCATTTAAGCCACTTTCAATCCTCAATCTGAGGATTAGGTAACTCCTTTATCCTTTTTTTTATATTTTTATTTACTTTTGTTGTTTTAGTAGTTTAAACTTCTTTAAACTGTATTCTGTTCATCTTTGGTCATTTTAGGTTTTCTTAAAGCATATTTAGATAAAAAATGATTTGAACAAATCATTTGAAAAATAAACTTGGGCCAGAGCAGTTGTGTAACGCAACCAACGGATCTGTAATAGATCTAGAAGATGCGTGATGGATCTGTTCATATCATTTGAAAAATAAGCTTGGACAAGAGCAGTTGCGTCACGCAACCAACGGATCCGTAACGGATCTGGAAGATGCGTGACGGATCTGTTCATATCATTTGAAAATAAGCTTGGACCAAAGCAGTTGCGTCACGCAACCAACAGATCTGTAACGGATCTGGAAGATGCGTGATGGATCTGTTCATACCCAAAATTTTATTTCTATACCCATTGTTCTATTTTCCAGATTGTGGATTTAAAATAAGTTTCTAATGGATTTGGAGTTTTAGGGACAGTTTCGTCACGGAACTATTAGATCCGTCACGGAACTAGAAGATCCGTGATGCAGATGTTCTAAGATTTCAGAAATTATTTTTGTTTTTTTTAAAAAAATAATAAATTTTGCACAAATTAAAGTTTAATTTTTCCAATAAATCCGAAGATGTCCAATTATGAACAGATTGTAATTTAATTAAGTGTAGAGTACTAAAATGTAATTTTGCGTATTTACTTGTATGAATTTTACAATTTTCGGTTGAATGAAAAATGAAATTAAATTTATGGGTTTGTTAGTAATTTGCATGTTTAGGATTAAATTAAAAAATAAAATGTGATTTAGGTGCTAAGTTTAGGATTAAATTAAAAAATAAAATGTATTTAGGTGCTAAACAATTAATTATGCATGAATTTTGGTTTTTGGGTTTTGGGTTTAATTTGAACCGGTAGAATGTAAATTCTTAGGTTCGGTTTGTTGCCCGCCTTGAACCATGAAGGCAAGATGGGGTATTTTATTTATTTCGATTTAATTGCTTTGGTTTGAAATGATTATAAATGCGGTTAAATTGATTTGATTGGGGCGATTAAGTAATTTTCCATATAAGAAGCTCCGAATCCGATTCATTTGGTTGGGTTTAAAGTTAAATGAATAATTTCGGCTGGCTTTTCTAACTAAAATAAATTAGAAATCATAAGTTAAAAGAGGTTGGTTTTTCCATGCGTCGGCTTCCAACGGGCCGGCGTATCCAATTCCCTTACCCAGAATCACATTGGTGCACCTGACCAGTCTTTTTTTTTTAATAATTTGGCCTTAAATAAAATTGGATTTAAAATGGAATCACTTTTTTTAAAATCAAATTGAAAACGGTCTCATTGCCGAAATAATGGGTGGCGACTCAAAAACTATTTATAAGACCTATTTATTGGCATCGTATACAATAAAATGTTTTATCACCACTTTTCATAATAAGATTACTTTCCACATCAAAATAAATAAAATAAAAAAGGATGTTTTCGAGCCATACGGGGGGCTCGGTACAAAAACAGATTGGCGACTCCGCTGGAGAAATGCACCCGCTAATCCCCGGTTATTTTTAATAATTAGTCGGTTGTAATTAGGAATTAACTCTAAAAACCTACGTTTTCTAAAATTGGAATTGGAAATAAAATTGATTAGAAAGCCGTCGGAAAATTCTTTAATCGTCCTTGTTTTGTTTATTTGCTTCCTTTTAATTTTTCTAAGTTCTTGGCATCCATACTTGCATTTCCTTTTCCTCACCACTTTCTACCCAAAATTTATCCCTCGTTTGTGTTAAACTTCGAGGTGATCCAGCCTAAAACCTTGGCGTTTTAAGGCACATCCACCCGGCAATTAGCAATTTTAACCAACCGCAACCTAGTACCTTAAAAAGGTGCATCACAAGGAGTAGGCTCACGTGAAGCCGCAAATCCTGTTTTGCAGAACCAGACCTCTAAGCCCAATGGACAAGCCATGCATGCAGTTGAAAGCCCTAGTCACGTTCCCAGTAAGGAAAACCTGAGTCTATTTGCTGTTGTTCTGTTGCATTCAGTCTGAGAGTTTTATATCGCAATCTCATAAAAAACCCCATTTGGCTTGTCGCACGAATTAGACCAAATCCTAGAATAGGTGTCGAAATTTTTACCAACGGCTTTGTGTGGCGGGAGCGATAAGGTTTGCAAGGCATGCATTTCCAACCTCCTGTCGCCTGCGTGTTGTATA